>WWET01004196.1:85943-96557 GCA_011038615.1 Limnodynastes dumerilii
GGTGTATCAATTCTTCCACCACCTGTGCAAGTCTAGAAGCTAGTATTTTGGCAAAAATTTTTATGTCAGTGGTTAAAAGCGCAATAGGCCTATATGAATCCACTGAGGTTGGATCTTTGCCTGGTTTCAAAATTACTATGATCAGGGCCTCACACATAGAAGCAGGCAAAGAGCCTCCCATTTGAATGTGATTAAATAACTCAAACAGTCGGGGAAGAAAAAAATCTCTATGCAGCTTATACACTTCAATGGGAATACCATCCAGACCAGATGCTTTTTTTTGGTAGGGAAAGAATTAATTGCTGTTTCAATCTCAGGAATCTCAATAGGGGAATTAAGAGTACTCTGGCTATGCCCTGACAGCTTAGGGAGGGTAATAGTTGCAAGGAACTCCGCCAAGGCCTCACGTGTATACTGGGCTCTAGATGCATACACTGTAACGAAATGACGAAGAAAAACTCGCGCTATGTCAGGAATTGTATGCTGCGGCCTACCCTCCACATCCCTCACCTCAGTGATTATAGTAGTAGCTCGCTCATCTTTTGCAAGGTAAGCCAAATAGCTACCACAGCGATCTTGGCCATACCATACATGAGACGAGAATAGAAGTTTTCTTTTGGATTTTTCCAGCAAATAATCAGTGTAAGCTTGATGACAATGCAGCCATGCTATTCTATCCGAGTCCTGATGCGTAGTTAAATAGGTAGATTCTAAACCTAAACACTTATTTTGCAGATCCAATTCCTCCTTCCTGGAGTTTTTCTTAAAGCTACTAAAACGTGCAATAAATGACCCCCGCAAACATGCCTTGAATGCATCCCACACTACACGTGACACACAATGCTAACTTTGACTTACAAGCAACTATGGGATGTAGAGTTTTGCACACAGCAGCTAAGTGCAATCTGATTTCTGGTCGAGTTACGTGCGTATTTTTACGATTGGACCAACTGCGAATGCGTAGTAACCTTATTTGCGTAGTTAACATAGACTATACGAGCGGAAGTGCCTTACGGACGGACCTGTGAATCGCACGTAGTTACATATGGACGGATATGCGGCACAAAAATACGCAATGGAAAATTTACATAAAAATGGCAGATGGGAGGCATTGAAATTAAGGAAAGTGGGCGCGACTATCATGAATCGCACGTATGGACACATATGCATGGAAATGCACTCGGAAAGTTACAAGTAGTCTATGGCGGCGGTAGTCTCCGACAGCACAGACGAGAGAGGGGAGTGTCGCAAATGTTAGGTGGTTTGGCCTGCACCGTCCGTGCGTATATTTGCAATCCGATCGCCACATGGAACTCTGAATACGGCCCTGTAAATGGATGTTTTAATCAATGAGTGGGGCTCTGTTGGAATGGAAATTGTACAGTGAGGGTACGCTATGCACTCTGTGCTGTATCAGGACTTCTTTTTTGTTTTAAGTGAGGATAGCTAAGAAATCTTAAGGTAGAGTCAATTAATCTGTTGGCTGTATCAGTGCCCAAAATCAGAATACTCATGATGTGTACATGGACAGGTAGCGCATAGCTAATCCCCAATTCATGAGCAAGAACACATTGCTCTGGCCACACAATTGTTGTCATGGATATTAGTCATAGTTGCTCACTAATCACTTCTGTATACACCGTTTCTCTGCGAATTTACTGTAGTTTCATCAGAGGCTGTAGTGCAGCCTCTGATGAAACTGTGGCCAATACGCAGAAAAACGCGTCAGCCCTGAAACCACAATAGAATTTCTACAGTGGAAATATTAGTAGGTTATTCATTTGAAATCTCTGATATTTTGCCATCCGTCATTCCCTTTTTGAATCTGTATGGACATATGTAAACTTTGGTAATGATGGTAAAATCATTAACAGCACAGAACATCTAGACAACCGGTCTTACTGTGGTCTCACCTGCTGGTATAATTTTGGTTTTTAATTCTATGAGTGAATGTTTATTATATTTTAAAAAAGAGAGCTTGGTGGCTGCAGACATCAGGAACTGTTGATGTTTACATTGTAATGTGCACAAAAGTGTAGTGTTTTTATAATAAAATGACTAAGTATTGGGGAATAAGTGCTGCTTTTTTGCTGATCTGCTTGTTGTATAGCAGGAAAGAACACATTCCGGCATTGAACTTATTCGTTTTATGCCTCCCCTTTATGGGCCATATTCAGAAATGTTTTTAAAAGTACGCATTTATACGCACGCATGTAGCAAGGCAACACCCACGACACTCCCCTCTCACGGCTGTGCAATCGTAGACTTACACAGCCATAGACCACTCTGATCTTTAAGTGTGTACTTACGTGCATATATGTCTTCCGTCCGTGCGATTCAATATTGCTGCGCCCTCAAGCGTTCATTGAAAGCCCCACCTCCCACTTTCATGGAAATTTTCAAGTACGTATTTCTATGCCACCCATCCGTACGTATGAACCCAAGTGCGATTCACATGCTTGTGCCTAAAGCCTAGGAGCGTATATTCAACGTAACTTATGTAAATAAAGTTACTACGCATGCACAGTTAAAACATACCTAAAAATACGCCCGCAACTCCACGTGAAAACGGATCTGTGAATACGGTCCCATGTCTCTAGCACAGCACTCACAACTGTGCCATAGCTGTGATACTCGTTTTCCTATCTGGCTCTTTGTGACATAATCAGACATAGGAAGAATGGACCAGTTCTCCATTTCTGATTTACCTCTCATTTACGTGCACTGGGATTAGATTTTGTCCTCATTTGTATTCTGTTCACCGGAACTGAACGCAATCCACCCAATCCAGCAAGTGGGCATATCTTGGTGATGTGCCCTTTCTCTGTATACCAATCCACACTTCCCAACTGCTATTATTTTACATTCACAAGAGTTCTTAAGGGCTGTGAACTTTGGTGTATGTCACGCTACACGGCTGACGCAGCTGTGCTTACCCTTTGAAGTGCCGTTTGTCAGCTGCGTTCTCCTGTCGGCTCCGTTTACCTGCTTGTCAGGGCTGTCATTCCTGTAGTGGCAGTCTCCTGGTGCCGTCCGTCCACCGCATAAAGACTCTCCTTACCTCACATGCTGCTTCCTCAATCCCTGCTAGAGAAGTCAGTTCTCTGAGCAGCATAAAGCCTGCTTCTCCAAGCTCAGCTGCTCTTCTAATCAAGCTTGTTTTCCAAGTCCAGCTGCAGTAACCCTGCATTGTCTGCTATTCTGACTCTGACCCTGAAGCTTACCTGCACTACTGCTCCCAGCATTACCAGCACTACTGCTTCCAGCATTACCTGCACTACTGCAATCCAGCTCAGCTAAACCTGCTGAATCCACTCCAGCTTGCTACTGCTGAATCTACTCCAGCTTACTACTACCAATAGGAGTTCACTTAGAAATAGCACATGACCTGGCTACCCAATCCACAACCAGGGTGGGCTATTTAAATCCTGTGCACTGATCCCTCAGTGCCAGAACAACTTAGTCTCTAAGGTGCCTGGTTATTTGTGGAGTTGTCCAGCTTGCTGCAGTCTGCATCCAGTCCAGCTTGCTCCAGCCTGCATTCAGTCCAGCCTGCAAGTCTGCATCTAGTCCAACTTGCTCCAGTCTGCATCCAGTCCAGTCTGCAAGTCTACATCCAGTCCAGCTTGCTCCAGCCTGCATCCAGTCCAGCCTGCAAGTCTGCATCCAGTCCAGCTTGCTCTAGCCTGCATTCAGTCCAGCTTGCTCTAGCCTGCATCCAGTCCAGTTTGCTCTAGCCTGCATCCAATCCAGCCTAAGCCTACAATCCATCCAGCATATCCTGCTTTGCCTGCAGAATCCCGTCCAGCTCTGCCGGCCAAGCACGTTACCCAGCTCTACTCCTCGGTCCTGGAGACCTGTCCTGTGTCTACTGCGACCACCCAGTTTCCTGTATGATCCCCAGTGCTCTCCGACCACTCTACCCATGACTGACCCTGTTCCATCAAAGGCACTGACAGTTTGTTCTGGCCAAATGAGTTAGTCCGGGCAAAACCCCCAAGGGGCACCATCAGAATATAACATAGCGGAAAGAGTCCAGATGCAAAAGGCTGCCATGTCCCAAGTTGTGTCCTGTCTGCAACAGGTTAGCAACCAAATGGGGGCTCTCCAGCAGATCATGATGGCCCAAGCTCAGTCTTCAGCTTCTTCATCTGCTCCAATCCTCTGCGGGTCCTGAATTCCTCTATCCACGCCGGCCAAGTTTGATGGTAACCCTGAACTATGTCACGGGTTCCTCAATCAGTGTAAGCTACTTTTCGAAATTCCAACCAGAAAACTTTCCTTCTGAAAAGGCGAAAATCACTTATATTATCTCGTTACTGTCTGGCAAGGCCCTGGCATGGGTCTCTCCGAAGTCTAGCCCAATTCTTTCCTTCCTGGATGATTTTCTGAAGACTTTCCAGACCATCTTTGATGACCCGAGACACACAGTCTTCGCTGCCTCGGATATCCTCCGTCATTTTCAGAGGGATCTTTCAGTTGGGGACTATGTAATACAGTTCCGCACGTTGTCCTCCGAGCTCTCCTGGAACGAAGAGGCCCTTATGTCAATCTTCCAGGAAGGCCTCTCCGACCAAATTAAGGACGGATTATTGTCTTGTGTCCCGCCCACTTCTCTTGACTCCCTCATCTCGACTTGTGTGCGGCTAGACCTTAGACAACAAGAGTGGTGCTACGAGTGGAAGAGAACAACCAATCCTAGAATGCCTGCTCCTCCCTGTCCTAGATACTCAGATCTCACCTTACTCCCCAAGAAAGGCAGCGCAGAATTAGGGATAACCTGTGTTTCTACTGTGGGGAATCAGGACATACGTGCTTGCAGTGTACCAAGCGACCGGGAAACGCCCACTCCTGACTGACTCCGAGGAGGTCAGCCCAGGAGTCCTCTTCTGCTCCTCAAATCACCGGGACTGTCTGATTCCCTTGTCTGTGATCTCTGGGGACCAGCAGATTGAATTCCTAGCCTTTCTGGATCTTGGGGCTGCCGAGAACTTCATCACCGCCTGAGTAGTAAAAGAACTTCAAATTCCTACCAAACTTCTTCCTGCCCCTACGTATCTCACCATGATGGATGGCAGTCGTATTCCAGGGGTATCTGTATCACACCGGACCCTTCCACTCATACTCAAAGTCGGGGCTCTTCATCCAGAGACAATTCAGCTACTGGTGCTCACCGAAGCCACGTCTCCTCTAAACCTTGGCCTGCCATGGCTTCAAACCCAGAACCCTCATATTGACTGGGTTTCATCTCAAATTCTCAGTTGGGGCTCTGCTTGCTTCCAGGGGATGCCTCTCTAGAATCGTGCCCCAGTGGCAAGTAAAGCACCTACAGGATCCTCAGATTCCTAGCCCATATCAGGACTTTGCCGACGTTTTCGGCCCCAAGGCCGCCACAAATTACCACCCCACCGTCCTTGGGACTGCCTGATTGACTTGATCCCTGGTTCTACACCTCCTCGTGGACGGATTTATCCTCTTTTAATTCCTGAGACCCAAGCAATGTCTGCGTACATTACCGAGAATCTACAACGTGGTTTCATACAATCTTCCACTTCTCCTGCCGGTGTCGGGTTCTTTTTCGTTAAGAAAAAAGATGGAGGTCTACGTCCATGTATAGACTACTATTCTTCATTACTGTGAAGAATCGGTATCCTCTACCACTCATCTCCGAGATGTTCGATCGCATTTGAAGTGTACAAGTTTTCAGGAAATTAGATTATCTCTGAGGTGTTGGACCCTCTTTGATGAAAACTGACTGCTGCAGCTTTAGAGCGCCAGCCCCTACCTCTAATTCCTTTATTTCGAGAATCTACAACGTGGTTTCATACAATCTTCCACTTCTCCTGCCGGTGCCGGGTTCTTTTTCGTTAAGAAAAAAGATGGAGGTCTACGTCCATGTATAGACTACTATTCTTCATTACTGTGAAGAATCGGTATCCTCTACCACTCATCTCCGAGATGTTCGATCGCATTTGAAGTGTACAAGTTTTCAGGAAATTAGATCTCCGAGGGGCATACAACCTCATCAGGATCTGTTCCAGGGATAAATGGAAGACCGCCTTCAACACCCGGGATGGGCACTACAATACCTAGTGATGCCTTTTGGTCTCAGTGACGCACCAGTGGTATTCCAAAGTTTTGTGAATGAAATTTTCAGAGATCTTCTTAATCTGTCTGTCGTAGTATACCTGGAAGACAGTCTCGTTTTTCCCCAAACTCTGGAGGAGCACTGTGCCCAGGTTAGAGAAGTCCTGTCTCACTTGCGACAACACCACCTGTATGGGAAGTTGGAGAAGTGTGTCTTTGAGGTCAGAGAAGTCACATTTCTGGGTTTTATTCTGTCTGGTACGGAACTCCGTATGGACCCCTCCAAGGTCCAAGTGATCCTAGACTGGGCCCAGCCCACTACCCTCTGAGAAATCCAGCGGTTCATCAGATTCACTAACTTCTATCCGGGGCTACTCCACTATCATGGCTCCCATCACTTGTTTGACAAAGAAGGGAGCCCAGCCTTCCAAGTGGCCCTCCAAAAGCTCCTCGGCATTTCTTCACCTTAAAAAGGCCTTCTCCTCAGCCCCAGTTCTTCGTCAACTGGACCTTTCACTGCAGTTCCTAATGGAGGTTGACGCCTCATGAGGAGTGGGAGCGGTATTATCCCAGCAGTTCCCTGATGGACAGACTCATCCGTGCGCCTTTTACTCCCGAAAGATCCGTAATTTTTCCTTACAGTTTAGACCTGGAACTAAGAACTGCAAAGCGGATGCGGGAATTAAAAGGACACTAGCTCTTCTCAGTCGGACTTACTGGTGGCCAACTCTCCATCAGGATACGACCGAATTCATTGCTGCCTGTTCTGTCTGCGCTCAACATAAAGTTCCCCGCAGGCCACCTCTTAATCCTCTCAGCCTCTCTCTATTCCGAGGACTCCATGGGCCCATCTGTCCATGGACTGACCTTCCATTCTGCGACAAGTATAATAACATCTGGTCATAGTGGACAGGTTTTCTAAAATGGCTCACTTTGTCCCTCTCCAGGGTCTCCCTTCTGCTCCAGTCCTAGCCAAACTCTTTGTCCAGCATATTTTCCGGTTGCATGGCTGTCCTGAAGAGATAATCTCTGACTGTGGAGTCCATTTTACAGCAAGCTTCTGGAGAGCCTTGTGTACCAGTCTCGGGGTAAAACTGAAGTTCTCATCGGTTTATCATCCCCAGACCAATGGGCAGACGGAGAGGGTCAATCAAGACTTAGAGACTTTCATCCGCCTGTACGTTTCATCTTTTCAAGACAACTGGGTCGACCTGCTGCCGTGGGCAGAATTTGCTCAAACAATCTTTACCATAAGTCACTGGATAACACCCCTTTCAAGGTAGTGTTTGGTCAACACCCCAAAGTTCCCCATTTTCTGCTCTTCCTGCATCCCAAGTTCCTGCGTCCGAGGTTCTTCTAGAAAATGTTTCTGAATCCTGGAGAAAGGTCTGGATGTCCTTGTTAAAGGCATCTCAGCTATATAAGATCCAAGCTGACTGTAAGAGGCGTGCGGTTCCTCTGTTGAGTCCTGGAGACAGAGTCTGGCTATAGTCCAAAAATCTTTGCCTCAGAGTCCCCTCGATAAAATTTATACCAAGATTCATCGATCCTTTCAAAATTGCAAAAGTCATCAATCCTGTGGCTTATCAGCTTGATCCTACCGTACCTCCAAGTGCTTAGAGTCTTCCACATTTCTCTTCTTAAACCTCTGGTCATCGACAAGTTTTAATCTCCTATTTAAAAACCCTCCAATGTTGTCAGAGCTGCAGAGAATGAATTTGAGATCAAGGAAATCGTGGATACTCGTATTCGTCATGGTCACCTCCAGTATCTTGTTGATTGGAAGGGCTTCGGCCCAGAAGAGCGTGCTTGGATCCGCGCATCTGATGTTAAAGCACCAAGGCTTGTCCAGAGATTCTTAACAAAACATCCATCCATGATGTCACGCTACGTGGCAGACGCAGCTGTACTTACCATTTGAAGTGCTGTCTGTCAACTGCGTTCTCCTGTTGGCTCCGTTTACCTGCTCGTCGAGGCTGTCATTCCCTGTAGTGACAGTCTCCTGGTGCCGTCCGTCCACCGCATAATCACTATCCTTACCTCACATGCTGCTTCCTGAATTCCTGCTAGAGATGTCAGTTCTCTGAGCAGCATAAAGCCTGCTTCTCCAAGCTCAGCTGCTCTTCTAATCAAGCTTGCTTTCCAGGTCCAGCTGCATTAACCCTGCATTGTCTGCTATCCTGACTCTGATCCTGAAGCTTACCTGCACTACTGCTCCCAGCATTACCAGCACTACTGCTCCCAGCATTACCTGCACTACTGCAATCCAGCTCAGCTAAACCTGTGCAATCCAGCTCAGCTAAACCTGTGCAATCAAGCTCAGTAAACCTGCTGAATCCACTCAAGCTTGTTACTGCTGAATCCACTTCAGCTTGCTACTGCTTAATCCACTCCAGCTTACTGCTACCAATAGGAGTTCACTTAGGGATAGCACATGACCTGGCTATCCAATCCACAACCCACAACCAGGGTGGGCTATTTAAATCCTGTGCACTGATCCCTCAGTGCCAGAACAACTTAGTCTCTAAGGTGCCTGTTATTTGTAGAGTTTTCCAGCTTGCTCCAGTCTGCATCCAGTCCAGCCTGCAAGTCTGCATCCAGTCCAGATTGCTCCAGCCTTCATCCAGTCCAGCCTGCAAGTCTGCATCCAGTCCAGCTTGCTCCAGCCTTCATCCAGTCCAGCTTGCTCTAGCCTGCATCCAATCCGGCTTTGCCTGCAGAATCCCACCCAGCTCTGCCAGCTAAGCACGTTACCCAGCTCTACTCCTTGGTCCTGGGGACCTGTCCTGATCTGCACAAGCGCTAATGTACAGGCACCTACTGCGACCACCCAGTTTCCTGTACGAACCCCAGTGCTCTCCGACCACTCTACCCATGACTGACCCTGTTCCATCAAAGGCAATGACAGTGTAAGGGGAGCGGTTATCAAAGTGTTAGCAAGGGTGCAGGGGAATGTGTCTTTGTGTGCCATATGATTACCTGTCTGAGGGACAGGGGCTAAACACAGCTGGATCACAGGGCACAGGATCTTCAGTGACACTGGATAAAAGAATCTTCAATCAATTGGGGCATCTGCTCAACAGTTTGTTGATCAATGAGAGCGCCTACAGAAAGCTTCACGAACGCGATGGGTGAGTATTATGCTAAATGTTTTAATGATACGATTTACAGTTAGGGTTAGGGTAGGGTTGGGGCTAGGATTTTCTTGGGGGAAGGCTGCAGAGAAAGGGGTGGTTAAAGATGGACTGATGCAATGGGATGGGTTAGGGTTAGGATGCGGAGAAGGGATGGTTAGGGAAAGGCTGCGGTAAAAAGAGGCAAATCTGATCACAAAAGAGCTGAAACTGATGATGTCCGATGACACTTCTGAGAGTTGAGTATACCGGGAGCCTTTATTATTTATTATTTCTGTGTTAAATTACATGGGCTTGAATTGGAAAGCTTAATCTAGCCCTGGCCTTTTGAGACTCTATCTGTGCAAGCAGGGACATAGGGAGGGCAATTCTAGTAGAGTGTGGGCTCTGGCCTCCAAGTAGTAAGAGAGCACTGGCTGGAAGTTATACTTATAAATAACTAAACTCACTGCCAAATTGATTGAATGGAGTTTTTTCAGCACGAGTTTAACGTGAATGCTTTGGACATTCATTTTCTCAGCTCTACATGATACCCCCATTGTTCTTTCATGGAATATAGATACTTCACTTACTGGAAATAACTGTACCTCTTACCCTAAAGAGTTCTTATTGGCTGAGATAAGCACATAGGTACTTAACACATTTCTGAGGAAGCAGAGAAGAAATAATAAAGGAGTGAGTCACTTCCAGACTAAATTAGGAACCATGGGTGGACAGGATAAGTAAATATAACACAGGTACTGCCAGGAACCATGAAAAGGAGTTTTACAAATCTCTATAGAAACTGCCTCTGTTATCTGTTATCTAGGGAAAATGTTTAGATAATCCATCTGTTTAAACAGAAATAGGATTTCTGTTACTTAAATAGCAGTTGAGTTTCTGGTTGCCTTCACACACACACACACACACACACACACACACACACTCACACTCACTCACAATCATACACACAAATGCACATATACATTTACACATACACATATACAAACACACACACTCATATACACACAGAAAATAAAATATATTTTTATAGCTATATTGTGACCTAACCTCCTTTTTATGTATGTGCTAACAATAGTGTTATATAATGTTTGTTTGTTTTGGAGCGCTCTTTTGTTTCTTATAGTTACACAGTGGTCACTTTGGTCCTTGGCTGCACCTCTCCACAAGTGAAACTCGAAAAATTTGAATATCGTTCAAAAGTTCATTTATTTCAGTAATTCAACGTAAAAGGTGAAACTAATATATTATATTGACTCATTACATGCAAAGTGAGATATTTCAAGCCTTTATTTGTATTCATTTTTATGATTATGGCTTACAGTTTATGAAAACCCCAAACTCTAAATATCACAAAATTAGAATAATGTGAAAAGGTTCAATATTGTAGGCT
>WWET01004196.1:109801-120939 GCA_011038615.1 Limnodynastes dumerilii
TTTTTAGCGATCCCCTGAACCATCAATGTTTCCCCCCTTTTATCCACTGAAGCACCAATGACAAGAGGAGATTCAGAACCTATATAAAATGATTATATATACGGTATATATATATAATCATTTTATAAATATTTTATATAGGTCTGAATCTCCTTTTGTCATTGGTGCTTCAGTGGATAAAAAGGGGGGAAACATTGGTGGTTCAGGGGGATCGCTAAGAATAAAAAAAAGGGATTAAGGAATCAACTTGATTCCTTATGCCACCGCTCCGTGAGGCAGGTAACCATTGCGCATGCGCCGTGCGTGTACGGCGCATGCGCGACTATTTTACTGCATCGTCAGCGCTTCACATACGAGTGAAGCGCCGGTGATGCAGGGGAAACACTCACTGATCATCGTGAGTCTTCACGATGAAGGTGAGTGTTTATAAATCTGGGGAGTGAAGTGTCCAGGCTCGCTGCGATGATAAGCGAGCCTGGATCACTATCACTCCCCAGATTTATGCGGTGTCTGTAAATAGAGCCCTAAATCTGTTGAATACTACATGCATATAGAGTAGCCATATTAATGACAACTGATAACATGTATATATTTATAGAATGATTAGGTACATTTATTTTGCTTACAATCATTCTCATTAGTGTCTTTTTCTACTTCCCTGTTGTGAGCATAATTATTCCTCATCATGTGATTAATTATCCGAATAATGATATCAAAACAGGGAGATGAAACTAAATAGTCTTATCTGGCTTACCTACATTTATTGCAGTTCAAAACTCTTTGTTGTAGTTTGCAACTTCTTCATAACCTGGAAATTAAGATTCAGCTAAACAAGTTTAACAAAGCGGTGTACATATCCGTTAAAAGCTCTGTAAGGCAACCTAATGAAGAGTCCTTCAGGAGAACAGCTGACCATTCTGATAGGCACTTAGGTGAGAGCACATGAGACAGCTCAGCGAGTTATGACCATTTCTGACACCTAAGTTTGATACACACAGATGGATGGACTATACCAGTGATAAGCACAGACAGGCCTCTTTGATAATGCAAAGATTTCAATTTGGCCAATTTGAAGAAAATGGAATTGTTTACTAGGATTGCTGGAACAAGAGAGTGGGGCTGAGTGGGAAGTAATAACAAAGCCAATTTTGAACAGCAGGGGTGAAAAATAAAAAATGTGCAAACAGAATGATTTGACAGGTGTTGTTTTGTAGCTCAACTGGTAAATTTGGGTTTAGTATTTAAATGCAATAAGCAAAACCAGACAGTGTTTTCTCTGAATGGACAGTTACTTCTAACACAATGGTAAATGTCTAAAGATAAACTTCAGCAGTGCAAAGATATGAACTAAAAGTTATGTCACTACAGCAAATAGTCGTAAGTGACTTTGTTGCACAATTGTAGCGGATGTGTTTTGCTGATCTGCTGAATTTCTAAAGTGAACATACCGGCGCTGAAATCCCAGCAGCGGTCACTCATTGGCTTACATGTTTGTCTGGCATTACAATAACTCTATCCCTAATTCCTAACCCTAACTACTAACCTTGGGCTGGATCCAGACTTAAGAAGGTGCTTGAAATTAAGAGAGGAAAGTTACTCCTGGGATAAGCCATGTTGAGTCATATTTCATCTGTTGCAAAGAGTTGAGAGACGATGTTTCCTATCCCAAGTCTAAATAACAGTGTGATAGTAAAGCTGGTCAGTATCTGTGTGCAGTAAGCAATTCAAAGATATATTTCTGCATGCAAAGAATACAATTAACTTAACCCCCCTGCAATCAATATGGTTTAGCCTAGGAGTAACTTTCCTCTCTTAGGGCAGGATCCAGACCTCCCGCACGTTCTCTGAATGTGCAGGGGTCTGTCCCTCGAGAGAGAGAGGGGAGTGCACACCCTGTGTCACTCCCTTCTCTTGTGCGGACTTTATGGCGGCTTACGCTGCCATAAGCCTACCTTAAAGTGCTCGTGCGGATCAGCGGTCGGTATGACCGCTTTTCCGCACAAGTGTGGGAGCCCCCTCCCACACTGTACAATTACCATGCTTCCCCTGACCCACTTTAGCGGGCGGAGTGGAAGCACAACCCATTTGTACGATTTTTGGAATGCTAGGGTTACTATGGTATCTTGCGTGTATAAGTGACCTGTCGGGCGCAGGTCTGGATCCGGCCCTTAATTTCAAACTCATTCTTAAATCTGGATTCAGCCCCTTTATATTAACCCTAAATCGTAATCCCAACCCTATCCATAATTCTTAACCCTATGCACTAACCAGGGAAGCAGAGCACAACACATGGGTAAAATAGCCAAAATTAAAACTTTAAGCAGTGTAACCGTGCCATAATATATTATTTCTACACTGGAAGCGTGACTTCATACTGCCGCAATGGCAGTAACTTCCCTTAGTAAAGAGGAGACACTTTTTATTTCATAAGGCTAAGTTTTTCATCACCCACCTCCAAATGCTTAGAAAAGTGTGAGATTTTGCAGCTAATACTGTCAAACTGTTATCCTATCATTTATATATATCCTACTGTCCTACTGATACACTTTGGGGTAAATGAATTAACTGCAGATTTAGCAAAATTACTAAGATTACAATCAAAATTCAAAAATACTGGCCCATAATCTTGATATAGCTTGATTGATTTTGCAAAAACTTTAAACTTAAAACTTCCTTGCTAAATTAAAGCTGGTCCACTTTGCCAGTCTCTATACTGGTTGTCTCTACTTTTACTAACCTACAGAGCTATCAATAAGGCTACACCCGCATTCATATCCTCACATGATATATCCCATCGCATTCTCTCACATTTTCAGAATTGGCAACGGTCTTGTACACCAAACAAAAACCCTGATTCCCAGTTACAAGACTTCCCCTGGGCTGCACCAAGTCTCTGGAATAACCCTCTTCACCCATTAAAACTACCCTCACCTCTAATTATAACTCACATGTTAAGACAAGCTTGCCAAATTCCTGAACCATCCTTTAACCTTTGTCTGCCATATTTTCATAAACTGTGCTTTCCTTTTTCTCTTACATGTTTTACACAAAATGTACTTTTTCTGCATATTCAAAACACCCTCAGTCCTGCAACTAACAGTTCTGTGTGACTGGATCATATACAGCACTGAGCACTTTTACCATACAACCTGGCTGCTCTATCATTTATCATTATATATAGCACTAATTATGTATCAATTCCTAATACAATATTCTATAGATCAGCGGTTCTCAACCTTTTTTTTGGTACCAGTTGCCCACTATGCAATCATGTCAGGTACTACTTTGCATATCATGTAGACACATATCCACAACCCATATATATTTTCTGAATTTTTCTTGTTCTTTACATATTTTTTCAGTGATTTTAAGGTACTTTATCTACACATGCCATTTATACCCTAGATATTTTATTAATTATGTCCTTGGCCATTTCGTATCATACCTCTTTACAACCTTGCCCAGTTGCCTTGAGTACCACCTGACCAAGTATCACCAGTGATACTAGTAACACTGGTTGAGAAACCCTGCTATAGATTATGGGCCTTATTCAGAGATGCGATTTTTTTCGCTACTTGGGTGCGTATATTTAGGATCTTAGAAAATTCGCATCAATGCGCATGCGTAGTAATAGTGCAACGCCGTCTACGTAGAGGTTAGGATCTTAAATTTGCTATGCGCGGACCTGTGAATCGATCGCAAGCACTTAAGATCTTAAGTGCTGCGGAAGTTTAAGATCTGAAGGATTTGCATGGAAATGGGCGGGGGGAGGCAGGGAGATGAGGGAAAGTGGGCGCGAGCTGACACTTAGGATCGCAAATAAACGCTACTACTTCACTTAAGATCTCAAATGACAGCGCAGAGTTAGGGTTGCTCAATGGTGGTCTAACTTTAAGATCCACCGCTGTTTGCAAGGGGAGTGACTATTTAAACAGTGGGCTGCAACCTGCTAAGATCTAAACTTAGTTGCGTATATTTGCGATCTTTTCGCAGTCGCATCTCTGAATCACCCCCTATATGCTTAGGTGTGGATGAAAGGGGCTGAGTAGTATGTTAGCTGATGAGGAGGAGGAGGAGGACACCAATTCCAGTCTGATCTTGTCAATGTTGTCCTTAAAGTACAATGTAAGACCTTGAGCCATGATGAAAGTTGGTGGATTTTGCACAGGAGGGCAGAGTAGGGAGTTAAATATGTGAAAAAGGCATTTGGGGTTTGAGGCCTGAGTAGAAATGAGAGTTTGAAAGTAGGATTGTTTGGCTTTGTCCAGAGCATTTTGATAAGTGTGATAAGTGTTGAAGTGTTGGTGTAAGTTAAAAAGTCATGGGAAAAACGGGATATCCGCCAGCGACGTTCTACTCTGAATCTGGACCATAGGTCATAATGTCATTCAGACTTTTATTCATTTGTGACTATAACCTGGTAATTAATCAATCAATCAATCAATCAATAAATAGATCAAAATAAATAAATAACTAAATAAATAAATACATAAATTAAATAAATGAATAAGTATATATTTAAATAATTACAAAAAATAAGAAACGTCAACGCACAATAATTGAATTATGTTACTAGAATTACACACATTTTTAGATTTGAACTGATTTAAAATTTTAATCCTTTTTACAGTTATTTCAAATTACAATTCATCATTTTAGTTTTAAATTTGTATGATTACATTTGCGAGAAATCTAACTATAGTTATACACAATAACCGCTTTTTTGTGTTATATTCTCTTTAACAATTAAACACTTAAAAAAAAAAAAGTAACGACTTTATGGAAACCTATATTGTTCTAAAGAGGATGTCCAATAATGAATATGTTTTCAGAAAGAGCTGTAAGGTTAAAAAAAAACTAATAAATTAGGAAATGTCAGAATTACTGCAGGACGTGATAAGGATTTAACCCGGATAACATACCAATAACCAGGAAAACAAGCATGTTTTTCAGAAGCTTTTTGTTTTAAATGGGTGTCAAACTTTTCATTAAATTCAGGAAACATTAACTATTACAAATAATGGAAATATAACCATTCATTGTAAATTTACAGTTTCCGGGTAAACAGTACAGTACTAATGCAATTCTGAAAGCATAGAATATTTGGAGTTTAATTTATTCTCTAGAAGTTTTGGATATTTTATATGAGCACCTATGTAATGCAACCCACATATCATTTAAAAAAATATACCATGTTTTTTATGGTTTCGTTTTGCTTTAATGTAATTCAAAGGCAAACTAATTATCTTTTTATTGTTGCCTTATTTTTTCATATTGTAATGGATTATTAGTTTTTTTTACAGATTCGATTCAATCACAATCATTGTCACATGGTAGATGAATAAAACAAAGACTACCGCAAAGTGGGTGATCTGTGTGTGAGTGTGCACGCACCACACTTCCAATATGGTTCTGAATCCTAAGAATACAGACTTCTGTAGTTGAAGTGTTTACGTGATGCATCTTAGGGATGTGGTGGTTCCGTCTACTAATGGGGTGGGGATAATTGTACAGTAAGGGCATGTTAGGATCCTTACGCCCTATATAGACTTCTGAATCCTCCCTATTTTAAGTGTGGACATCTTGGAAATCTTAAGGTAGGGTCCAGGGATCGTTAGTCTGTGTGTGTGCAAGGGAAGTGGCCTCGGAGTGCTTGATACAGCAGGGATCTAGTCAGTGGTGGGATTCAATTAAATTAACAACAGGTTCTATGTCCTAATGACCATTTTCAGTATACCAAAAGATTTTCCCAAAAGATAGTTTAATAATTCATGAATTTAATACTCAAATAAGAGCAATAAAAGAGGTACACAAAACTAGATTATAAGAAAGAGTTTTAAAATATTAATGAAAAATATTAAATATCACCGGACAAACTGTTATTGAAGATATTTCCATATTTCCAGTTCCCAAGTATCCCCAGCATCCCCCATCATGTGTCCAGTCCCCCCAGTATCCTTCATCATATGTTCAGCCCCCAGTAGCCCTCATCATGTGTCCAGTCCACCCAGTATCCCTCATCATATGTTAGGTTCCCCAGTATCCCTCATCATATGTCCAGTCCCCCCAGCATCCCCCATCAGGTGTCCAGTAGTCCCCCCAGCAGTAGTCCCTCCAGTATCTGCCATCATGTATCCAGCATCCAGGCCTCCCACTTGCTTACCTTTGAAGTCCCGCTGCTTTTCTCAGGCGCTTCCACAGCAGCGGGACGCGGGCTCTGAATGACGTTGTATGACCCCAGGTCACACAACATCATTCCTAGAAGGGAGGAGCCCGGGGATGCGCTGTAGTATCCGCCGACATGCATTACTAGTAAACGGTTTGCAGAACCGATTCCTACATTAGGTATTGGTTCTGCGGAACCGATGCGAACCGGCTGAATCCCATCATTGGATCTAATCCTTAGTGAGTAGGCTGTTTGAGTTCCAGAAGAGCACACAATGTGACCTGGATGGGGAGTAATGTACGGGACATAGTGTACAGACATAAAGCAGCTCTACACACTGCTGCTACATGCCTTATGCAAGTACAGGATTAGTATACAGTATTTTGCAGGTTTAAAAAAAAATATTAGAAACATTGCCACTTACTCTGGAATCTGTAGGCAAAATTTTAACAAATTTATAAAAAAAATGTATTTGAATTTATAATGTAAATAGACAGTTAATACATAGCAGTGATTTTAAAACCATGTATATGCAAAGTCAAGTTGAAAATAAATCCTAATTGGCCAAAAAAGATTGTTCCTGGTGGAGACAACACGACACAATTCTAAATCAACTATAATAATATTAATAGGAATTAAGCAAAACACATCATTGCTACTTAGCATCGGCTTATGTTTATTGCTTGATTGCTTTAAATTCTAAGGGCCAAGTTTAAGTACCGATTCTTTTAAATATGTTGATTTCTGGCAATTTAAATTGTGGTGAGATTGTATTACACTCACTGCAACTTGCCGAGATTTGTATTAAAATAAGGTTTTGAGGGTTTAATTGAGGCAAGGTTTTGCTTTAAAATCGCCAGTGTTTGCTTTAAAAGAGCAACACTTAATATAAATGTAGGTCACTTCCTGATTTGAGTGTTGGTATTTGGAGGTTAGCGGAACTTGCCAGTGAACCAAAACTTTGTTTACAGGCATTTGGGAGCCATTTTGGACCTGATCTAGAGCTGTGCTTCCATCATTTTTTCAGATATGGCCATTAACATAAAAAAAATATAAATACAGTGCCCACAAAATAAACTGATTAAAAATGGCCACATGTGTCCCTCTAAAATATAAATAATAATAAAAAAACACTATCCCTGTACCCTTCCAAAAAAAATACAACAGTGCCCAAATAATAAAATTTATGAAAAAGGCCACATGTGGTCCCCAAAAATCAAAATGTAAAAATATTTCCAATATCAAAGTCCCAGTCTTCCAAAGAAATTGATAGGAGTGTTCGCAAATAAATTTTACAAAAAAGGCCAAAAGTTAAAAAAAAAAACCTACTTACCTGCTGTGATGGGGTCCAGTCTTGTAAGCAATTAATTTGGGGAGGTGGCCTTGGCAAAAAAAAAAAAACCCTATTGGAACGACGCAAACTATGTCCTGCACGGAGGACACCCCGACACTAAATACAGTTGTACTGTCATTGGGGTATATTTATACCCTGTGGCCAGTGTCAGAATTATCGAGAGAACGAAAATTCTGACACAGGCCAGAGTATAAATGTACCCCAATGACAGTATAACTGGACAGAACAGGACATAGTTTGCGTTGTTCCAATAGGGTTTTTTCTACAAATGAATGCAGAAACATCATGCCAACTGGCATATGCTCACCTCTAAATTAAACCCACTATGTTTGGAAGCTATATTTTTCATTTATCCCAAAAATATTTTAACAAAAAAGTCTCTATAGGCCATTGGTAGCCTCGTCCATTTGTGCAGGTTTTATCTCCAGAAGGATATATAAACAATAGAGACAAAGAAGGGTAACTAAAATGGTGCATGACCACATAACAAAACTTACACAAAAAGGCTAAAATATCTTAATATGAATAGTATGGAGCAGAGAAGGGAAATGACATAAAACTGTCAACAACTATCAACATCAAATATATCAAGAGTTTTAACAAGGTACAGAGGGAAACATTCTTCAATGGAAGAGACATTAGAAGATTAAGACACGCACTGAAATTGGAGGGAAGTAAGTTCAGAGGAAATTTGAGGAAAAATTACTTTATAGTAGATAGAATAGTAGACAAGTGGCTACTAATAGCTTTCCAACAGAGGTTGTAGAGGCTAATGCAGAGCATACACTAGAAAGATTATCGGTCCCAGCAAGAGGTGACAATTTTTACTGGGAAGCAGGGTCAGATTACCCGCTAGGCATCCTAGACGAGCGACTATGGCCTTGTGGTCCCCCGGGGCCAGAAATCTGGTCCTGGATTTTAGTGCAGCTGCAATTAGTTTTAATAGTGCCATTAATGGGTGCAAAGCCAGTAATACTGGCTTTGAGCTCCTGTTTCCAGTAATGCACTGCATGACGTCACGTCAGTGCCGAACCTCCGCCTCCCGCACTGTAAGCCTGAGCCCTGCGTTTCTTACAGAAGAGCACAGGGCTAAATGTGAGTTATCGTGGCTGTGGCAGTGGCTGAGTCTGAGATAGGAAACTGAAATGGAGACTCGGAGCATCTGAAAGAAAATAATAGGTAAGCAGTTATTTTTCTATTTTTTTTTCCATTAGATGCCAGTGCTGAGCAGCAATATATTTATATAACATTGGGGTTCCTTAACTTGGCATTGGGGGGGGAGGGGTTTAACTTTGTAATGGGGATTATATGGCGTTGTAAAAACGCACCCGAGCTTAGGTCTGGATCAGGCCCTATGGGATGCAGTCCTCTGTGTCCATCCAGACTTGTGCTTGAGACGAATAATCTAAAGTAGCCCCTGGCTGCCGGAAGTCAATCCACACTAGTGTCTGGGGTACGATACACATTTTTTACATAATGTGATGTCTTTATCGTATTTTTTTTCCTGGTCAGCACACTCCTGGTCCATACACACTACACTAAAATTACCGGCAGCTCTGTTTTTTCTCTCCCGTAACTGCTTGAACTAAAACATGAATATGCACACCCACAAATGTGGTCCTACTTCAGGAAGAGGAAGAACAATAAGCTGAACCCATCATACACGCTACACTTTACTAATGACATTGGACCAGATCCTAACTGCCCCGTGTTTACCGCAAACACAGAGTTCAGGCCGTCCGCATGGAAGAGGGGAGTGAATCCCCCCGTCACTCCCCTCTCTCTTGCAGAACTTAAGAGACTTACACTGCCGTCCGACCACTAATCCACGTGTAAGTCCTTAATTCCACCCCAACTTTAGGTGGGCGGAAGGGATGCATCACCCTGTCAGACAGATCTCCACATGTACGGAACTAAGGGGGTAGATCCTGAACTACGTCCGTCTTCCATAGACGGCCGTAATTCAATGAACAATAGCTACTGCACATGCGTCTATGGAAGACGGACGTAGTTCTGGATCCGGCTCTAAGTTCTGTACGTATGGAGATCCGTCACAGAATATCTGGCATTCACAGACGAATTTCACATCTTGCCAGATTGACTGTCGTTAGTAGGTGTGGACCCAGTCCATTGTGATATCTTGTACTTTGCAAAAATCTGGCATGAGAATTGCAGAGTGCACATGTGCACTATATCATTCCAAATACTTGTTTATCATGATTGGACAGCTGTAGTGTGTACCCAGCTTAAGCGTGAACAAATGTCTGCATAGTGTGGCCCTGTGATTGCAGATCCCTCCAGTTCTTTTTCTCAGGAAAGTCTTTGTAAGACTTTGGAACTGATTTTTTGATAAATAAATTGTACTGAAGATATTACTTAAAAATAGACTTCCCTGACAAATCATCTTTAACATTACAGCTCTTTTCTGCTATAACGGAGCAAGCAGTGCTGTGAATAGACCCTGAAATATAAAAGTGTAAACCTAATTACTTATCGGAACATAGTGCTTTATACAAGAAAGCAAAATAAGAAAGTGTATTATCTCATTCTGATATGTATTTCAATTTAGCTTAAAAATAACCGTTCCAGCTGCCTTTGATAAGTAATGCATTTGGCTTTTTAGACAAATGACACATTTTCAGATGACATTTGTAGGACTGAACGCTGTCTTATAATCTACAAAGAAACACGCTGTAAGTGAGGGTTATAAGTGAGAAGTATTATTTCATACATTTGTTTTTCCCGAGTGTTGTACCTGGTTGGCTTTGATCCTCAGTTAATACGGTTACAATTGCATATAGTTTGGAAGCTGTGAAATGTGTTTCTGTATTCAAATAGCCACAGGAACCTTCAAGATTATTTTATATGGTAATGAAAATCCATTCAGGTGGTTAAAGATACTGAAGCAGAGATGATCTCTTAACAATCTAATTAAAAGTATACACTGTGTTGAAAATAATTGAAACTTTGTACTATAACATTTTCAAGTGGCTTCTGTTTTTTAGCTGGAAGACAATGTTCACAACTCATAAAAACAGATAGTAAAAGTATAAACAAGATGAACAGCAAATGTTCTGTAACTATTTAAGACTTTTGTTTTTTAAAAGTATGACTATATGGGATGGCTCAATGTAATTCTTCTACGAGTCAGTTATCTGCATGGTGTTCCACACTTAACTGCCTTTGTTGTTGAAAGTGTTATTTATCATAAATCAGCATCAAGCGCATTGTGTTCCAGTCAGGTCACATGATACAGTATGTGCACATGTGGAGATAGCAAATTTGGACAACTTATAGTCCATCCGTACAGAGATACTGGCTTTGCTGAAAGTCTGGATCTAGTCCATTGTTTTAAATTATTGTAGTATGAAAGTTTCTAAATGACTTCAAATCAATTTTTAAATAATCATTCCTTAACCCTCTAGTTAACCATCATTAATGAAGCCTCTCTTCAAGATAAAGAGCAGAGATACTGGCTGAAAGTCTGGATCTAGTCCATTGTTTTAAATTATTGTAGTATGAAAGTTTCTAAATGACTTCAAATCAATTTTTAAATTAAATTTCCTTAACCCTCTAGTTAACCATCATTAATGAAGCCTCTCTTCAAGATAAAGATAT
>WWET01004197.1:6457-46568 GCA_011038615.1 Limnodynastes dumerilii
AGTGAAGCATGGTGGTAGTAGTGTCATGGCGTGGGCATGTATGGCTTCCAATGGAACTGGTTCCCTTGTGTTTATTGATGATGTGACTGCTGACGAAAGCAGCAGGATGAATTCTGAAGCGTTTCGGGCATATTATCTGTTCATATTCAGTCAAATGCTTCAGAGCTCATTGGACGGCGCTTCACAGTGCAGATGGACAATGACCCGAAGCATACTGCAAAAGCAACCAAAGAATTTTTTAAGGCTAAAAAATGGAATGTTGTGTAATGGCCAAGTCAATCACCTGACCTGAATCCGATTGAGCATGCATTTCACTTGATGAAGACAAAACTGAAGGTAAAATGCCCCAAGAACAAGCAGGAACTGAAGACATTTGCAGTAGAGGCCTGGCAGAGCATCACCAGGGATGAAACCCAGCATCTAGTGATGTCTATGCATTCCAGACTTCAAGCTGTAATTGACTGCAAAGGATTTGCAACAAAGTATTAAAAAGTGAAAGTTTGATTTAGGATTGTTTACTTTGTCCCATTACTTTTGGTCCCTTATAAAGTGGTAGGCACATATAGAAACCGTTGTAATTCCTACACCGTTCACCTGATTTGGATGTAAATACCCTCAAATGAAAACTAAAGTCTGCTGTTAAAGCGCATCTTGTTTGTTTCTTTTCAAATCCATTGTGGTGGTGTATAGAGCATAAAAAATGAGAATTATGTCCCAATATTTATGGATCTGATTGTATCTAGCCTTGGTAGCACTGCCTCCACTACCTGCAACCACTATTCCTGCTTGTTTTGAATCTTGCCTCATCGTGTCTGTGCACCTGTCCAGAGGGCAATGACTTGGCACTTGCCTGCAGCCAAGTCCATCAACAGGGGCTCTAGTGAATACCTGGCTTGGGGCAAAACTCTGTGCCTCTCGTCTGGCATGGTCTGTTTAAGTACAGGCACTGAGCTCTGTGAGTTACACAGAGTTTGTAACCCTGGCTGGAACACAGAGCACAGTGAAGAGGAGCCTTGGATGGATCTGCAAGCCAGATAGAAAAAAGAAGTTAGAAGGAAGGAGAAAGAAGTAAGATAATAAAAATATGAAGACAGAAGTAAGAAGAAAGAAGTCAATTATCTTTAGGGTAGGGTCAGTTTTATTGTACCCAAAACAGCACTGACCTGTCAAGGCATGGACCCCCCAAGACCTTTGAGGGTGCCCTGTATTATCAGGTATGAAGATGTTCAATCAGATTTCAGTAGATTGTGATGCGGGGTCTTCATGGCTAAAATGTTTTTTTCCAGTCCATCTCATAGTTTTTAAATAGGATTGAGATCTGGGGACGTTGGAAGTCACAGCAAAACCTTGAATTCATTAACATGTTCCTCAATACACTCCTGCACAATTTTTGCAGTGTAGCAGGGCACATTATCCTGCTAAAAGATGTCACTGCCATCAGGGAATACAGTTATGATTAAGGGATGTACTTGATCTGCAACAATGTTTATAGGCAGGGAGTACAAGTCAAGGTTGCTTCCACATGAATGCCAACACCTAATGTTTTTCACCAGGACATTGCCCAGAACATGATACTGCCTCCTCTGGCTTGTCTTCTCCCCACAGTGCATTATGGTGCCATCTATTCTCCAGGTAAACAACTCACACAAACCTGCCAATTCACATGATGTAAAAGAAAACATAATTCATCATCATTCATATATCTATTGCTCTATGATCTAGTTGTAGCACTGACATGCCCATTGTAGACAGTGGCCAGAAGTGAGTTTGGGCATTCTCACCGACTGCAAGTACAGACAACCCCTAGCGCTGTAAGCTGCAATGCACTGTGTGCAATCATACCCTTTTTATTAAAAAAATTATGGAATTAAAAATGATTAAATCAAATTGATAAGGTGCTAGCTAAAATCAATATAACATGTTAAAATAAATATAAACTAAAATGCTTCTTGATATACAATACAAAAATGTCTATATAAAGTACAAAATTACTAAAATAGCATTATGGTAAATGGTGATGAAGCACTAAAAAGTAACAGTCATGTAGGGTAATAGAAAAAAGGAATAGTGTAATGCTCATAGTTAACAATTTTTTGAGACTCCTGTGGAGATATACTGGATTATTGAATGTGAACAGTGAGTTATATACAAAATGAAGCGTTGTTGAGGAAAGAAAATATTGGATATTTACTCTGTGCTGTTGATTCATGATGTGATTCTTGTTTTTTGTTTGTCTGCTTTTTCTGTTTTTCTTATTTTCCCTCTTTCTTCGGTCTTCTATTCTGATATTGGCAATAAAGCTGTTGAATGTTCTTTTGTTGCCTCATAATTTGTAACAGTGGGGACACCCAATATAAGGTAGTTAAAAGTAATGGATTTATTAAAGGGATACAAAGAAAACATGAGTAAATTAGCAGGTGAGTTTAAAATAATGCCCCAGGTCAGGAAGATGAGCAGAATACCAGAGAATGTATGGAATACAAGCAGTGCACAGTGAGATGAAAACCCAGGTAAGCATTGTAACCAATGATGTAAGTTAGTCAGCTCCCAATCATAGCGCTTTTTACGTTTTTCAATTTTTTTCTTTCAGCACATCAAATTCAAGAATTGACTGCTAACTTGCTGTCTAAATAGTACAGGTGCCATTTTATCTATATATATTTTATCTATATTGTTACGATCCGCAGCACTCACATGGTGGTTTAGAGCAAGTGATTCTGGTTGGTGCCTAGCAATCAGGATCCTCGCATTCATTGGTGGCTGTGGTCACATGTCCTGGCTGGACTCCTTCCGCTGGGCACGAGCATGTCACTCACCAAGCTCAGCGCCGGTCCGGAAATGGACCACGGACCAAAGGCACGGAGTCTAACCCCAAACCAGGTATTCACCAGAGCCCCTTCTGGTGAGGATGGACTTGGCTGCAGGCAAGGGGCAGGTTGCAGCCCACTGGACAAGCGCACAGAGACGGTGAAGCAAGATCCAAGGAGAGCAGAGGTAGTAGTTGCAGGTAATAGAGATGCTGCTTCTGAGGCTGGACACGATGGCAGGACTGGAGCTGTGCCGGAACCAGGGATACAGGAACACTGGAGCAGAACCAGACAGTGTAACACAAGCAGGAACGACAGAGCCAGAACACAAGAGCGAACTGAAGTACACAAATCAGCAGGCTACTATAGCTGTTGCTCTGATGGGGCTGTGACGTTAGTGAGGGATTTAAATAGAGTCCAGCAAGATAACGAGTGCACCTGAGAGCTCATGCTGCAACAGGGAGTGAACCAGGAAGTGCAAAGGGAATCATGTAACAGGCTGAAGGTAAACAAAACATAAGTGCAGTGAACAGGGAACTGAAGGAATCATGACTGAGCAGCTATGCTGATTAACAGCCCAGGACATATCATTGCAGGGGGCTGGTCCAGCCATTGTTTGATGTGGATGAAAGGGACTAAGTAGTATGTTAGTTGATGATGATGAGGAGGAGAAGGACACCAATTCCAATCTGATCTTGTCAATCTTGTCTTTATAGTACAATGCAAGATCTTGAGCACTTATGGTAGATGGTGGATTTTGCACAGGAGGGCTCAGTAGGGAGTTAAATGTGTGAATAGGGCATTTGGGGTTACAGGCCTGAGTAGAAATGATTAATCCCTTTACTACTCCTGTGAAGACTACCAATCTCCTTTACTCCTTCCTCCCTTCCCAATCCTGCACCCAAGGTAGCTGTACACACTTCCCATTCACTTTCCCTCTGCTCACTCTGATCTGTTAGGACCTCAACCCCCTAGAGCCACCTGGCTCCTTGCCAGTTATTTCCCCTGGCATCTTCTTAAGTAGCCTCTTTTCCTCTACTGGCACCAACGACAGCTGAAACACACTTCACCCTGCCACCTTAAACCGGCCCCCCTCCCCATCCATATCCATTTTCTTCATGGTTCACTGCCCATTACCACCCACTAGACTCATCAACCCTCTTCCCCGCCCATTTTGATTATACACACCCTTATTTATCTTACTCACTTGTGTTACTTATGGCCTTGCACATAATTTACTACTATGTCAAGGGACTTATTTCTCCCTTGAAGAGATCTAAGCTCTTTTCTTCCCTCTCCTGCCTCAAAGCTGAAATAGCCTTCATCCTGGAAACCCATTTCCTGAAAACTCTAGATCCAGAATTTGGGATTAAAAAATATCAAACCTACCATTTTTGTGATGCCAGGCAGAAGAAAAGAGACATCTCTATCTTGATATCCAAATACCGTAACTTTGATGTAACATAAAAGGACAAAGAGGGTCGGTTCGTCATCCTTAAAGGACACTTAACTACTTAACCATGTACTTTAGTAAATATCTATGCTCCTAATCAATAACAACCTCAGTTCTTTCGATGACTGTGCTTCTTCCTCTCTCTCCACTGCAGGGTGGAACTGTCGCTGTGGAATTAACTCTCCCTTTTTTCCAAATTGTAATAAATTTGCTACTACCCACTATCCCCCAGTCTCTACCGACTCTCATAACTCCAAAGCCCTTCAGGCCTTCCTCCACAATTTATATAACAACTGGGGTGTTCGTGAGCCCCTTACTATAGACCATACCTTTTACTCTCCCACTTTTCCATCCTATTCTCGCATAGCCATGATCCTGCTCAGCTACGACCTCATACCTGGTCAGACCATGCTCCGATTGCTGAAGAACTCACTGGCCTCACCCTTAGACCTTCTCTAGCTACCTGGTGCATTAACAAATACCTTTTTATGATGTGACATTTACCCAACAATCCAGATTAATCTTAACTCCTTCCATTTTGCCCATGACCTTATGGGATGCCCATAAAGTGGACATATGAGAGCAGCTTATTGCCTTAGCCTTCTGTTCTAAGAGGGATCAATTGCAAAGGATCATTGCCCTCATGGCTACTCTCCAAAACCTAGAGTCCCGGCATAAATCAACCAGAGATCCATCCTTACTCCCAGAGAGGACAGGCACTAGAGGAGAAGTTAACCAGTTACTTTCCAATCAATTACGGTAAATAAACTGAGATGGCTTAACCAACTTTATTATGAGAAGGGGAACAAAGCTGACCGGCTACTGGCAACTTAACTTTGCTCCAAAATAGATTCTCCCAATTTACTAGCAGTTCACAACTCAGGTGGCAATCTCACTACGACAAATCAGGTCAGAGTTTTATATATATATTACATACATATTACTATAAGCTCTACAATTTACAATGCGGTCCATATCCCCAGACTATGCTCATTGGCAGCTGACTCCATTAACCCACATATAACCATGGACAAAATCTTAGATGTGATTAAGAGCCGAAAAGCAGGCAAGACCCCAGGCCCAGATGGCTACCTAGTTCTAAAAATTTCCTTTCATCCACTCACCATGTTTACACTCCTGCATTTCTCTTATGCAAAAAGGGGCAAAGACCCTTATAACTGCACTAGTTATTGGCCTATTTCTCTCCTTAAAGTAGATCTTAAAATGTATGCCAATATTTTAGCTACCTGTTTGTTATAGATGTGAAGAACCAGGGCCCGGAGTAAAATAAAAATATAAATTCATACAAACTGTGTAGTAGCCAAGTACACTTAATAAAACAATTTCTTAAACATTTATTTAAAATACCAACAAGCACAATCTGGAATCTTCTAATACAAAACTACAACAAGCCCAATAGCTTTTTCTTATGTTAGAGTTCTGTATGGTGAAGAAAATAATCAGGAGCTCTGTAAGTCCCAATTACTCATTCAATATGATGGATATAACACTTTTTTTATCAATATCAAAATGACTAAATTAATTGCAATAGAAGTTCTCTTGCAACTGTAGTCCACCTCAATCAATTAGTTAATCGATATGTATTTAAAGATAGATGGCAAATATTGGCGATTGCAGCTCAGAGAGGGGAGAGGGAGATATATAAATTGAAATAAATCAGGCACCTCTCTTGTCGGTCTTAGGGAATTATTTTACCTGTGGCAAATGTCAATCCTCAGAAAAGATTTAGACTCCCAGTGCTTGACTCTCCTTTACTTTAAATGGTATATAGCCTGGAACGCTCTGCCTGTAGATTCGTGGCAGTGTGTGTACATGCCAGCAGCTGTAGACATCAGCATCTCGCCTCCCTCCTCTCATATTTTGATGGACAGTACAGTGCTTGTAAATATTACCACTTGTAAGGTTCATACAACAAAGTTCTGCACTATAAACAGGTTGGCAAATATAGATTTCATCAGGTAACAAGTCTTACTCGTTGTATGCCATTTAAAGCCCACCGTCATTATTTAGTTCACATATGGATTCTGTTTAACGTATTCAATTAACCTTCAGCATTCTACTTTTGTTTAAAGCTGGCCATATAAATAGTGTGATGTAATTAATTTTTTGGCTACTACTCAGTATAAAAATGTTTACAATTATTAATTAGAGGTAAATGTATTTAATTATTTTAAACAGTTGACAAGAGGTTATACATTTAATCAAATACATATCAAATTATTCCCAATGAAATGGACAAAAGTTTTTAAACTCATCCCTATGCAATAAAGAAATTCAAGAT
Organism: Limnodynastes dumerilii; assembly: GCA_011038615.1. NCBI lineage: Eukaryota > Metazoa > Chordata > Amphibia > Anura > Limnodynastidae > Limnodynastes > Limnodynastes dumerilii. The sequence goes on from WWET01004197.1 coordinate 13,020, forward strand.
TCATTATTTCCTCAATTACTTAAAAGTGGTTATAGATAAAGTTGTTATAATATAAATTCCTAAATTGGAATAAACCCCTCCCAGATAAATCCGGATACCCGTAAACTAAGACAACATAGTATGCTTTTTTAGAAAATAGTGGGCTTTCTTTTGTCATATGCTCTTTGGTTCCAAGCCAAATAATTTCAGGCACCCTGGGTCCCTGTTATGTTCAGTGAAATGTCTGCGGACACGTTGATTTTGAATTTTTTTAAATGTCCCTGTTCCATAAATCTTGTCCTCAGTGTGGGCCTGCCCACATAGACAAGATAACAAGAACAACTCAGAACATGTAGTATTACAGTTAATATAACTATTAACTATTTTAAACTTTAAATTGTTATTGTGAAAAATCAGTTTAATTTACAATATTTTTGTAAGTAGTACATTGATTCGCTCTACAACTGAAAGAACCTTTAATTTTTTGAAAAAGCCATTGTGATCCTATATCTTTTTTCTATTTTCCTCATACATTTTTCTCTCAATACACTAGCTGCTAGAACAGTTTTGGCTAACCTGTGACACTCCAGGTGTTGTGAAACTACGAGTCTCAGCATGCCTTAACTTCAAAAGCATAGCGGATACCTGACAAAGCATGATGGGAATTGTAGTTTCACAACATCTGGAGTGCCACAGGTTAGCCAACACTGTGCTAGAATATTTTTCAAATTAGAACTTTTTCTAAAAATAATTTTTGTTTTTTCAGGTAATATTGACCTTAACATTTTGTCTTATTTTAGAACTGGAAAATTATTCAAAAGAATCCTCTTAATTTGGCCTGAATACTTATTGGGCCTGATTCAGATTTAAGAAGGAGCATGCAAATAAGAGAGGAAAGTTACTCCTGGGCTAAACCATGTTGATTGCAAGGGTATCATATTTCCTCTGTTGCAAACAGTATTAGAATTGAGAGGTGGTTTTTCCCAGCCCAAATCTAAATAACGGTGTAATATTAAAGCTGGTCAGTATTGAATTTAGAGACAAATGCCACATTAAAATTATATGCTTCAATCTCACTTCTTCCCTCATTATATGTCACATTTGTCACTTTCTTTTTGTTATTATGGTCCCCCAGTATTTCTTGCCATGCCCCTTCAACATATGTTCTGGATAACCCCTTGTCCTATAGTATTAAGAAGTTCTTTCCACTGTTTCTCAAATTTTACATCAGAGGAACAATTTTGCTTTAAGTGAATCAGATGTCCTTTTGGGATGCTTTTTTTTCCAGTTAAAGTGATGTGCACTTTTATAGTGTAATAGTGTTGAGGCATCTACATCTTTTTTATAAGTAGAAATACAAACAGAAGAACCCTCAACCATTAAAGACAAATCCAAAAAATCAATAAATGTATGACAAAATTTATGTGTGAATCTCAAATTTAAACTATTACAATTTAATTTAGAAACAAACTCAGTGCTCTATTTTCTGTGCCTTTCCAAATAATAAATAAATTGTCTATATATGACCATAAAGGACCAGGGGCCTGATTCAGAGATACGATTTCCACGGCACTTAGGAGCGTATATTTAAGATCTTAGAAAATTCGCAAAACTGCGCATGCGTAGTAATAGTGCAACGCCGTCTACGTAGCGGTTAGGAGCGTAAATTCGCTAAGAGCGTAAGTTTGAATCGCACGCAAGCACTTAAGATCTTAAGTGCAGCGAATCTTTAAGATCTTAAGGATTTGCATGGAAAGGGGCGGGGGGAGGCAGGGAAATGAGAGAAAGTGGGCGAGGACTGACACTTAGGATCTTAAATGAACGCTACCACGTCACTTAAGATCCCAAATGACAGCGTATAGTTACACTTAAGATCCCAAATGACAGCGTAGAGTTAGGGCTAGTCAATGGTGGTCTAAGTTTAAGATCCACCGCTGTTTGCAAGGGGAGTGACTCTTTATGCAGTGGGCTGGAACCTGCTAGGATCTTAACATTAGATGCGTATATTTGCGATCTTTTCGCAATCGCATCTCTGAATCAGCCCCCAGGTCCTTAAATGTTTTATTAGAAACCATTTAAACTAGGAGAGGGGGACAGTGATACAAATAATAAAAATAGCTGCTCCCCCAACCAAGAAGTGTTGTGTGGCCAGTCAATAATGACAGATAGCATAGTCACAGCAATTAACAGAAAGGAGAACAGAAAGAGCAATATAAAAATATCTAGCAATAATAATAAACTTAAGAATAGGAGATTCATAATGCAACCTCTCAGAGCAATGTGTGCAAATGCTAGGAGCTTAGGAAATAAAATCCCTGAACTAATTGCAATAATGTCAATAATCTGGATATCGTGGGAATCACAGAATCATGGTGCAATGAAAATCATGGCTGGGACCTAGCTATACCGGGTTATAATTTATTTAGGAAGGATGTCCCTTAAGCAACTTGTGAGAGAGCCCTCTCGCAAAGAGATCTTCTTAGATTTGGTACTTACAAATGGTGACAGAATCTCAGAAATAAGTGTGGGTGAGACCCTAGGTTCCAGTGATCATCAAGCACTATGGTTTAATATAATGACTGAGAGACACTTACCACACAAAGACAAGGGTGCTAGACTTTAGGGAGGCAGATTTTATTGAAATGGGAAAACGTGTAAGTGATTCTTTGGCAGAGTGGAGGCACATGAAAGTGGGGAAATTTAAAAAATGCATTATTAACAGCAACAGATCTTTGCAGAAGAAAGGTTAGGAACAACCCCAGAAAAGAAAGCCAATGTTGTTTACAAAGAACGTAGCAACTATTGTGAAAGGAAAACTCAAAATAATGATGACGGGGAGGAGTATTTTGCAAACAGAAGGAGGCTAAAAAGGTTATCAGGGCAGCAAAGGTACAAACTGAGGAAAAACTGTCCTACTTGGTATATAGGTATATAAATGAAAGGAGAAAAACCAGAGAGGGTATAGTAAAGCTCAGAATGGAGAGTGGGAGTCTTGTTGAGGGTGAAAGGGCTATGGCAGATCATCTTAACAAGTATTTCGGTTCAATATTAAAAAAAAAAAAAAAAAAAAGAGAGGGGGAAGGGACAATTTATTACTGGTACCAAGGAAGGGACCACTTTTAAATGGGAAGGCTATTAATACAATGGGGGCAATTACTACTACTTTCACTGAGGAGCAGGTATTAAAAGAACTTTCAAAGCTGAAAGTGGACAAATCAGTGGGACCAGATGGGATACATCTGAGGATACTAAAAGAGCTTAGAGGGGTGCTGGCAAAACCATTAGCTGAATAATTCAGTAATAACTGGAGTGATTCCAGAGGACTGGAAAAAAAAAGTTGTCCCTCTGCTTCAAAATGGAAGTAGAGAAGAAGCGTCATACTACCGACCAGTGAGTCTAACATCAGTAGTAGGGAAATTGATGGAAACACTGTTAAAGGAACAAATCGTACAGTATCTTAAAGTCAGTAACTTACAGGATACCAAACAGCATGGATTCACTGGGTGATGATCATGTCAAACAAATCTTATTGAATTTTTTGACTGGCTCACTAAACTATTAGATAAAAAGGAGCTGTAGACATAGCTTATCTAGATTTTAGTAAGGCTTTTGACACTGTGCCACATCACAAACTGTTAAATAAGCTGGAAACTTTGGGATTGGGCTTAAACATAGTTGCATAGATATGATCTTGGTTATGTTACGAGCCGCCACGCTCACACAGCGGCTCGCGCATCATTGGTGGCAGCGGCACGTGTCCTGGTTGCTAGGCAGCCAGGACGCTTAGCTGATCTTCATGCCCACTGCGGCGCTCAGTAGTGGTTCCTGCAGCTCACGCGTCCTGGTTGCTAGGCAACCAGGACGCTCCCCCTCTCTTCGCACCTGTCATGGCGCTTTCCTAATTACTCCAGCTGCCTCTTCCTCTGCAGCCACTTATCGTTGCAGGGGGCTTGTCCAGTCTTCCAATCCTGATTGGCCAGTCCCCCTGTAAATAGTCAGCACTTCCTTCCCTCCGGTGCTGGTTATATCGTCCTTTATGTGCCCCAGTCTTTTCTGCCTTGTGCTTCTGCCTTTGCTCTTTTGCCCTTAGCTCTTGTCTCCAAGCTCCCCTCCTTTGATCTCTTAGCCCTCTTGCTCCTTGTATATTTTCTGTGCCTATTGCTTTCTTGAGTGCCCCTCCAGTCCAGCCCAGTTCCTCGCCATTAACCCATTGTTTGCCTTCCCTCTCTTCCTCTCTTCCTGGTGTTCCCTCCTAGTGTGAAATCTTTGCTCACTCCCATGTGCCTGCAATTGTTACCCCTCCGAGGTTCCACTGTGTGGCTGTGTGAGTGCGAGTCCTGTCTGTCCAGTCTGTCTTTGTGATTCCCTTTGGTCCGTTGTTTTGGTTCTGTGTTTTGTGTAGTTCGTCACAAGTCAGTCCCTTCTGACTTTGTATGTTTCTGCTTTTTGCGCTACCTGTTCCTCTGTTATCATTTACATATTTTCCATCTTCTACGAGTTCGGTTCTGTTGTTGGGGCACAGCCAATTCCATCCCCAAAATTAGGGGCCCTGGTGAACACCACCTGATAACAAAGACTCTGCGCTCTGGTAACCACTCTCCTAACTTTCACCCTTTCTCTTAACAGGTTGTAGGATAGACAACAGAGGGTTGTAGTTAATGGAATCCCTTCTGAGGATGGTAAGCTAACCCGTGGAGTACCCCAGGGTTCTGTACTTGGACCAGTGCTATTTAATATCTTTATAAGTGATATTGCCTGTGGTATCAAGGTGAAAATATGCCTTTTTGCAGATCAGAAAGATATGTAACAGGGTAGACATGCCAGGAGAGGTACAGAAAATAAGGGATGATCTAGGTAGACTGGAGAAATGGTAAAGAGTGTGGCAACTGCAGTTTATTGCCAAAAAATGCAAATCATGGGGCACTTGGGGCACAAAAACCCAAAAGCTCAATATATCATGGCACTACATTAAAAACTACTGAGGAGGAAAGGGATTATTTAATGTGACTTAAAGGTAGCCAAGCAATGTAACAAAGCAATGAGAAAGTCAGATGCTTGGCTGCATAGGGAGAGGAATTAGTAGCAGAAAAAGAGAAGTAGTGATGCGCCTTTATAGATCTTTGGTACGACCTTACTGTTATATCCCGCCGCCGCAGGGAGCTGGCGGGCATGTAATGTACTCACCCGCTCGCCACTGCCACAGGGGAATCAGCTGAAGCTGGCTAGCTCCTTCTTCACGTGCCACGATCAGCATGTAAACAGATCCACATGGGATGCCGCCGTAGTGTCAGCCCAGCGCGCATCCCGCTTCTCACTCTCTCTCCTATTTTTGGACATTTCCCCCATGCTCTATCAGGGGCTAGCAGTGTTATATCAGACCGTCGCTGGCAGTCTTTCATCGCCGGTTATAGAGTCTGTACTGTTCAGTTCTGTGATCTGCCCCCTCTTGTGTGCCTAGTGAATTGATCTCTGAGTTCCCTGCTTCTCCAGCCTTGTCCCTTGCTGTACTTCTCCAGTGTCTCCAGCCCTCTCTCTCCCTCTCTCTTGCTTCCTGGTGTTTATCCCTCTCCGTGTTCCTTGCTTCTTCCTGTGTGATTGTTCCAGTCTCCCCCTCTGGGAGAGAACCCCCCTCTTATCCTGGTTGTGAGTAGTGTCAGTCTTGTCCGTCTAATCCAGTCCTGGTTTCCCAGCCTCCGTCCTGTTTGGTGTTCATTGTGGTTTGTCACAGGTCAGCCCCTGCTGACCTAGTCTCTTCCCGCTTTTCTGCTCTGCCTGTATCTTCTGCTTCACCTTCATCTTGGTTTCCTATTTCCTCTCATACGAGTTCGGTTCTGGGGGTCACGACCTGTTGTTGGGGCACAGCCAAATCCATCCCCACCATCAGAGGCTCTGGTGAACACCACCTGATAACATAGACTCCGTGCCCTGGTAACCGTTCTCGTAACACGCATCTGGAATACTATGTTCAGTTCAGGAGGCCATATCTCCAAAAAGACATAAATATATTAGAGACTGTGCAAAGAAGAGCAACTTAAATGGTCAATGGCATGTGTCACAAAAACATACCAAGAAAGGCTAGAGGAACTGAACATGTATAGCTTGGAACAGAAAAGAGAGAGGGGGAATATGATAGCAGATTTCAAATATATCAAGGGTTGTGATTGGCTAGAGGAGGGTGGAATTTTTCAAAGGAAGAGGTGTAATAGAACATGAGGGCACTGAATATAAACTGGAGGGTGGTAGGTTCAGAGGAAATGTGCAGAAAAATTACTTCACTGAAAGGGTGATAGATAAGTGGAATAGCCTCCCACCTGAGTTGGTTGAGGCTGACACAGTAGAACAGTTTAAACATGCATGAGATAAATATAAGGATATCCTAAATCTTTAACTAAATTTAACTTAAATTGGGTGTAGGGTCAGTATAGTTTTAAATAAACAACTGGGCAGATTGGATGGGCCATGTGGCTCTTATCTGCTGTCACTTTCTATGTTTCTATGTAGGTCTGCCCCAGATTTGCTCCCCCACACATGTTGGTCTTCAATATCCGAAGACGCGTAACTTAATTAATTAACTGAATTCAAAATAATTTTTTTTTCACCAAAAAGCATTTGTTCAGGACTCTTTCCATGACTTTAAGGCCTTTTTGTGAGGTACATTGCTATATAGCAATTCTACATCTAAAATTTATAAACTGCAGAAAAGAAAGTGAGAGCTTGAATTTCTTTATTTGCTATGGGCAACATATTCACTTTTCCTTTTTCACTGTTTAGTAAATCTAGCCCCTAGAGTTAAAAGCAAAAAATGTGACTCCCAACAGATGCTTTTAAAAAATGTGGGTTGAGTCTCGTATATAAGGTTATAAACTTTTATAGATAAAGGTACGTATAATGTGAAATAGGTGTGGTCAAGGATCCGATCCCAGATATAATTGGGTGCCCTGGGGTACAATATCTATTTTAATGCAACTTGGGCAGATGGTAGTAAGTTGTAATTATGAGATGTGATACATATAAAAATTCATATGTGCGGAGTTTAACTAGCAATCTTGGTGTTCACTAGAGCCCCTGATGTTGGGACTAGGCTGTGTTGCAGTCCCTGGATGGACACCACTTCCGTCTAGTCTAAAAACACCACCACCCAGGAGTAGTAGAAAAATTAGAGCTAGGAAGTCTGGGAACAGGTGGAGCATAAGGAAACCCACAGTGGGAGATGGGTTCAGAGGCAGGGTGGAAAAAGCAACAGATAACCGATGAAACAAAACAAAAACAATTCAATGGCTCTCGCTCACCGAAGCAGCAAACAACCACAATGGAGGCAGCAAGGGGTTAATGTTCAAAATACCACAGGCAATGTGGGAAATAGACTGAAGGAGAGAAGAGGAGAGCACAAGAAGACATGGTACAGAGAAACACTGGGGCTGGAAGGTCCTGAAAAGTCACAGAGACAGAACAGCAGAAAAGCACAGGAGACCTAACGTTATAACCAGTAGTGAATGAATGACACTGTCAGGAATATAAAGTAGCTGCTGGCCAGTGATTAACCTGCAGATTTCTGCCCACAGTTCCGATTGATTGGGTTATCTGTCAGTAATCTTAGCAGCCAGAAGGCCATAAAAGGCAGCGGTAGGAAGGCTGTGGCATCTATAGTAGCAGCTGCTGGAAACAGACATGTGCAGGTCATACATGGTGTAGTGGCCTGCAGGGAATGATTCTACAGAAGCACTGGGACAGGACAGTGGGAACCAGTTGCAGAAGGTCAGAGATAACATGTCGCCATGATTAGCAGGCGGCATAAACCACTGTCTCAATACACTCCTATTATTAATATTAAGATTTATTCATAACACGGTACCCACAGCACCATACAGGGGACAAAAGGAAATCCAGTAATTACATATACAATAATTTTTATTATTATTATTTTTATCGTTTATTTATAAGGCGCCACAAGGTGTCCGCAGCGCCGTACAAAATACAACAAAATACAGTACAGACATACAGGGTGGGAATGGACAGCATAGTATATATTAAATACAATATGACTATAAAAATATCACAGGAAAAAAAAAATTAACAAACAAGGTCCAAATTCATAAAAATAATACAATATAAGTACAATGGAGAAATAAAATACAGTATAAATATAGAAGAACAATATGAATAGAATAAAAGAAGCAGGATATGAGTGTAGAAGCAGATGAATAAGGGGAGATAATAGAAAGCGATGACAGAAGGGAGGAGAGTCCTGCTTATAAGAGCTGATGTAAAATTATCAGCTATGTTCCATCTTTGCAACTTACAATCAACTTTCAAAAATGACCCTATATTGACTGTTAAACATTTGAGTTCAGGCGTGAAAATGTTGAGGTTAACCGTTTAGCATGGGTTCCATCTAGGCTTGCTGTTCTGCTGCTGAAACTAGTAAACAAAAGGAGACACAGGGATGGGGAGGATAGGTATGCTTAGGTGTAGAAAGGCTAGGCTAGCCGGAGGAAGTGGGTCTTGACGGAGTGTTTGAAGGATTGGAGGGTGTTGCATTGCCTGATAAGTTGTGGTAGGTTGTTCCAGTGCAGAGGGGCGGCCCAGGAGAAGTCTTGGATGTGAGAGGTAGTGATCAGGTTGGAGTTGAGACACTGGCAGGAGTGGATTAGGTACTTAAAGTGGTCCTGGAAAAACTCTGCAAGAGGCCACATGTGGGAGGTATCAATTATATATAGACTGGATTAGTACAGTATAAAGAACCTAATGAAAGCAGTGCAAATATATGATGATGGTAGGGTTATGTATCACCAGTTAAGTACAAGTATTATATATAGTAGTTACAAGCAAATACAACATTTACTGACTAGTATTTGTACAATCCAATAAAGAGATTTAACTTCCATACTATGCAAGTAGTCACTGCCGCATCCTACTGCCCACCGCCTAAAATACACAGCAACCTAGTGACCACAACCCAACACATGCAGCATCCTAGAAAGCTTTGTTCTATACAGATATCATTTTAGTGACCATCACCCATAACACTCAACATCCTAGTTTTCTTCAAATAAAAATAGGGGCTGCTCAGTGGCCTCCAGAGACCACCGGCCTACTGGGAAAATTTCAAGTAAGTCCTATGGCCAATCCGCCCCTGGGCGCTGGAAACCAGTAAAGCGGAGGGGTCGGAAGAAATTGTTAATGGGGGGGCAGTTGTAGAGGAAATAGCTTTGTAAGTTGTGTTGAGGAGCTTAAGGAGAATTCTAAAATGGAGAGGAACGAGTGTAGAGATAGACAGTGAAGGGGAGTGGAGGCAGATGAGTCTGGCTGCAGTATTAAGTATTGATTGTCAGTGAGCAAGACAGACCAGCAGGAGGCCAGAGAGGAAAAGGTTGCAGTAGTCCTAATGGATGATAACAATAAAGTGAATGAGCGTTTTAGTAGTATCTGTGGTTAGGAAAGGTCTGATGCGAGCTATGCTGTGGAGGTGAAAGCAGCAGGATAGTGAGAGGGTGCAGATGTGCGGAGTAAAGCAGTGTTCCCCAACCTCAGTCCTCAGGGACCACTAACAGTGCAGGTCTCACTGCTGGCGCACAGGTGTGTTCATTACTAACTGTCACATTTTAAAAGCTCCACGGGTGCTGCTCATTATATCACTTGTGATTCTTTAAGGAAACCTAGAAAATATGGATTTTACGAGTTTTTGCATACTTCCGCCACCATAGAGCTACCTTTACGCTCCGTATTTATCTTTGTACTGCAAACCTAGCCCATAGTACCCTATTTAAATACCTTTCCCCACTCACTTTTCTTAACTTCCTACTTACTACGGAGTAGCAGCATGCCCCTTCTTATGGATTTCATTACGGAGTTAAACTTCCTTGCGCATTGGCTTTCTGTGCGTAACATCTGGATGCCGCACATCCTGGCCTTCGTATGTTTAGGTATGTACTTTAGTGTGAATCCCATCCTCTGTATTTTGCACAATCAGTGTGACTTTGCATATTGGACCTGATTCAGAGATTGAAAATAAGAACTTGAAGTTACACCTGGGCTAAACCATGTTGATTTCAGGGGGAGTCAAGTTAATTTTATTCTGTGCATGCAGGGAGAATGCTTTGCTTTTACTTATTGCACATAGATACCTGATCAGCTTCACTTTTAAACTGCTAATTAGACTTGAGCTGGGAAACATCACCTTTTAACTATAATACTGTTGCAACAAATGAAATTTGACTCCCCTGAAATCAACATGGTTTAGCCCAGGTGTAACTTTAAGTTCTTATTTTCAATCTCTGAATCAGGGCCAGAGTCTTTACCCTTCTGAATCATACTATTTCCTTCTCAATACCTAAGGACCCTTAGACTTTCCTTTAGTGTCTACCTGTACCAGATATCAATAAACATCCAGCTAAACTTATATCTTACATTCTCACGGCAGCTCAATGCCTTGTAGTCAAATCCTGGAAATTTCCGCTAGCTTCACAAATGTCTGGTGCGTTGCAAGCATGAAGAAAATCTCCAATCACCTCCATGACTGTGATGATCTCTTCTACCTTGTTTGGTCCCCCTGGCTAGATAGCCAGCCTAACCCTTCCCCCAATCTTAGCAGAGTATTCCACCCTCTTCATCTTCTACCACAATAGAGAACCAACTAAATTAACCTAACCCCCCTTCTTTTATCCTCCCTCCCTAGTGGTGACCCTATATCACCCTCCCTCATCTGACCCCTAGCCCCCCTCTCCCAAAGCAGCCTCCTAATTTTGATTACCTTCCTACATCCTATACTATCTCCTTTTAGAGGCTCCCTCTCCTATCAAACCCTGTTTATACTAGTGTGTGATATGTTTGTTGATGTGATATGTTTCTTGCTTTGTGAACTGAAGATCCTGCTTCAATAAAGAAAAGTCAAATAAAATGAGTTTAAATTTATATGTATGGAGAGAAAATGCTTTGGCAAATCAATATTACACACACAAAGGATAACTTAATCTGTAAATTAGAGTAGAGTTCAGAAACTTTACCTCTTAAATCTAATTCTATTTCCAGTTTATTATTATTATGATTATTATTAATAATAATAATTAATTATTATTATTATGCATTATCTTGTCAGATCTGTAGTAATGTGGGGGCTTGAATTGTTACTAGAGAACTGACCAGACGTCGGATAGTTACAAACCTTCAGCATGTACCCAGCTTTACTTTCAAACAAGTGATAAGCCCCGTAGTAGACTTCACAAATCCAGTATGGAACTGCTACTGTATTACACAGCAATGGAAACTCCTAAGTCAAATACTAGCAGTACATTTGGTTGCAACAAAAGTCTAATTATTTTTTTAACCTGTAACTATCATAGGGTGGCACCTTTCCAACATGTCAGCAAAATTTCTGACCTGCTAGATCTAAATGGCATTTGACCTCACTTATGCTTCTGTGGCTGGATATATACAAGTTACTAGCTAGAGTTCTGCACTTACATTGATCAAAAGCATAAGGGATTTCAGAACATTCCATGATGCATTTTTTTTAAAGAAATCTTTTAAATATTAGAGGGCCAGATCCAAACCTGATAAAGTCAGACCACTTACTGTTATGAATATCTGAGGCTAGGTACAAAGAATGCAGAAGCCAATATGAATGCAAGGGGTTTATTGCAGGTACAGATTCCAGGTAATACACAAAACACTGAACAGACACAGAAGACTGGAAGGAACAGACTGGACTGACAAGACAGACTAAACTAACCAGGGCAATCACACACACAAGCAAACAGCGGAAACCCACAAGGGGTTAACAGAAACAGTCAGGCAGGATAAGCAAGGTAAATACAAATGGGACTGAACAGCAAGGTGGGAGATGGAGGGAATGGAGACACAAAGGTATGAGGCAAGGTACCGGGCAAGGACAGAACTGGGGCACTCAAGAAAGTAAGAAGCAATAGCACAAGGCAAGAGAAGGAAAGAAACTGGCACAGAGACACTAGGAACTAGAAGCTATGACCAGCACATGCTACTTGCACTGGAGGCTATTTAAAGAACACTCCTCCAATAGCTGTGGAAGCCAGACACACCTCCAGGGACAATTAACCTGCAGCTGGGAGAAAATCAGACACATAGAACTTTGCAAGAAATTAACACACACTCTGCCAGGATGAACCTGCAGAGTGTAACACTTACAAATGTGCCCTCCAGATGTAAGGTTAGAGTTACGATAGTAACAATAGTGTAACAGGATTCGTATGGAACTTAGTTCCGTACAAGGCCATTTGCGAACAAATGGGCTGTGATTCCCCTCCGCCCGCTAAAGTGGGCGGGGCGAAGCATGGTAATTGTTAGGGGTCTGGGAATGGCACACTATATAGTGTATATAGTATGTGTCCTTGCCAGACCCATAATATATCCCCAGTGTGATATGTCCAAAGATGTGTAATATTAGGGAGACAGGAAGGAGGATGTAAAATGGAGGGGGAGTAAGTGAGAGATGAGTAATGTAAAAGGGACAGGGAAGGAGATGTGTAAATGTGAGGGGGGGGGGGGGGGGGCTGTATGGAGGAGGTGCCGCGAGAGAGAGAAGTGTATTGGAGAGGGGGCACAAGAAGACAGGTTAGTCATTAGGGGGGAGAGACCGAAAAGCAGATGTGTAATAGAGGAAAGGAAATAAGTAATGGTAGGAGATGTGTAATGGTCGCTATCTTCAATTTCTACACACATTTTCAGTGTAGTGAGAATCAACATGAGGCTCGAAGAGAAGAATCCAACAAATGATAATCATTTAAGTACAAACAACACCTTTTAGCCGGCAAGTGTATGCTCACCCGGCTCCCTGGCACAATACAGGAGGATGGGGTTGGGGGGCGCTGTAGCATTCACTTGCTCCCACGGTCCGTTGTTTTTAAATAGAAAAAAAACAACAACTGTTCTTCACTCTATGGGGTTACATGTAAAGCTTTTTAAGAGGAAAATCATGTTGAACTGCAATGGAAGGCAAATTTAAACAGTGAAAACAGAATGTGAATTGAAAAGTGAAGTTATCTTGGTCATCACTAATTTTTAGATAAAGGTATGCAGTATTTGAAATATATGTGCAAAACGAAAGTATTTTCAATACATGTGAAAGTATTTAAATATTCAAATTAATTAGCACCCCTTAAAAAATGTTTTAGACAAGCTGTACTCTTGCACCTGTCTTTCACTTACTATCAAAGGACCTGATTCAGAGTTGGGCTTCTGTATGTTTTTCATGCAGAAGTTCAGTGTTAATTCCATCTGTGACTGCATCCGAATGTACTGTGCTAGTGAAACAAAGAATTCCATAATATGAGAAATGCGTGTTTTTCTCATTTAAATATTCTCTGTAGAAGTGAATGGTGCCTGCACAAATTTAAAAAGTGTACATTATCTCAGGAGATAGTGTAAATAATTGTAGTATTTACAAATTTTCTTGTTTACATTTTTTGGAAATTTTTATATGCCAGCATATCAGAGAAATACTTGCTCTAGCATTAAAAAAAGTTTAAATGCATATGAAACCGGCAGAGGCCTCTGCCCATACGATGCCGACTGCAGGGGGCATGCTTGCCCCTTTTTCCTACAACCTATTTAGAGATGCATGTTTCTGCGGAAACACGTAACTTTAGATAGGTCGCTTGGACATTCAACTCTTGATCAGGTCCAAAACTCTGGATCAGCCCCATGAGTCAACGTTACATGAAATAAACAGGGTGCCAAATAAGCAATCACCATAATACTGTATCTACGTCATTTTGACTTTAATTGGTAATTGTTTTACGCAATTTAGCAGCTAATTGAACTGCTGCACATATTTCACCCTTCAAATGCCCTTGACATAAATCCACACCTGTTTTTATCCTTAACTCTGCAAATACATGCCATATGGCAAAAATCTAGGCAGCAACTCCAGTTGTATGCTAGGACTGTGTTATTGCAAAAAGTTTCAATATTTATTTCTAGGTATCTTTATATGGAGAAGTGTACTCTCATCTTATGAATTAAAATAAAGTAACATCTTACTGTGTTTCCGTGTTACATTTATGGATAGTTTTACTATAAAGTGTACTCCTGGAACACGACAATGTACAGAATTACTGTTATACCCAAAGCATAGTTTAGAAACCAATGACATTATACAGAACGATATAATAAAGAAATAACAGGTGATTAACAACACTCAAAGTACTTCCACGTTTGTTAGTTGCAATATCTTTTATATTTACATATAATAGATGTGGATCACATGGGTAGTAAGTAGCAATGTGGCACAGACTATAAAGAGATTTTTCAGTTAAGTGTTTTGAGGCGATTTGTAGCAGATTTGAGAACTGTGCATAATATGAGAGGGGAGTCGGGATGGGAAAAGGAAACGACGTCACAATCGTTCAAGTTCTAATCCAGGCGAGTCTCCAGGTTACTGATGTGCGCTGTGTTTTCTCTGCTCTTTGTGACGTACCACCGGGAGCTGAAGTCTATTGGCCGAGGCGTGGAAAGCAGACAGCAAAGCCCCTCAGGCAGCGCTTGCAGTAACATTTAGGCACAAGCTGTCGGTATAGGTAAGTTGGAGGTCGCCGTACTCCAGGTGGAAGCATGGCAGGAGGGTGAGCGCGATGTAGGGATAACGCCGTGTGTCTGCAGGACGGTTCTCTATTGTGTTCCGCTGAGAGCTCGGTGCACCAGAAGGCTCCCGGTTCCTGTGGTGAATGTTGCTGCTGAACGTTGAGTGTGGCTGTGCTGAGGTGTTTGTGCACTATGGAAGCATTCCTGAATAACATGAGTGACCTCGTTACATGGTGGTGTGGTGTCCTTCTTGGTGCCCACGTGTGTGTGAAGCCATAGTACACAAGAGCGCTGCTGTGATTTCTCTGCACGTGTGTGCTGCTTGTCCCAGCTTCATTCCGGCAGCCTTCAGGGTCGGCCCGGCGTCTATAAATAGAAGTTGCCTTCAGTCTTGGACTCTATTTATATATCGACTAGTGTATTTATACGTTTATATAAGGAGGTTTGGGGATCCTTGGCCCATACATGGTCTAAATGAAGGAGGCCTTGGGGGTGACCTCAGTCACATGGCAATCAAGGGAAAACCCGCATGTGGATATATATTGGGGGGCGGCGATGTAAGCTGCTTTGGTATGTCACTGATGACATTGTGTACGGCCCCCAATCCACTTGAACAGCTGTAAAGGCTGAACTTTCCTAATGGTTGTGTGTGGGAGTGCATAAAATAAGACGATGTACTCTAATGAATAGGGTAAGTAAACCTCTGCTCTCTATTTACAGCTTAAACAAAGTTTCTTGTCTCTTTCTAGCGGTGAGGTGTGAGCATATATCATCAGGGTACAAGTAAAGACCATCAACCCAGCAAGTGTGATCTGCCGTGCTTTCACCAAGGTCATCAAAACCCGCTCTAGATTTCAGATTCAAAGGTCATCGCCACTGCCACCCTACCTTGCATGCAAGTGACAGCTATGCATAGTAAGTACAATAAGATATAGTATAAAAGCAAGTGAAGAGCTTTTTATTATTCATCTTTATGGTTATAGTGAAGTTGTGGTAGCAAAAGTTAATAAACCATGCCTTTCAGTGGCAATGTTCCACCCTACTGTCTGACTTAAGTGTTAACTTGCAATTCTTGCCACTAGTTGTCAGTATGTTTTGCTTTGCAAAGTCTTGTAGTATTTGCTTTTTTGTTATAAGTAAATTGATTGCTGTGACTTTCGTTGGAGTGTGTACTTGCTGTGTTTTAGTAAAGCTTTTATAATAGACACTGCTTTTAAACATTTTTTTCAGTTACTCCACACTTTCCAAAATAAGCTTGTGCAATTGTTTAAACAGTGACTGCCACATGTTAAGACTAAACTATTCAGTAACAGCAGTTTTGTGTGTTACTAACTTGTATTTTACTAGTTATTTCTAAACAGAATATTGTATTGACTCTGTCTCATTCTTGTGTTGCATTTTCTGTGATATTAATTCTTCTAAAGTTATTACTGTTTAAAAAAAATATATATTTTAAATATTTGTGCATACTGTAAAACGGTGATGTTTGCATATTTTGTCAAATATATGCAAACAAAACCTTACAAAATGTTTTATGGTTATATGCAAGATCTAATTTTGCCTAAAGTACAATCTAATATTTTTAGACTTATTCTTATAAAAGGATTGTCGCTCTTTTGACAAGACTCCTATAGTTCCCAACTCTGTGCCATCATAGTATTTGTTGAAACTGTTCCATCCTTGTTCTTTAACATTTCTAATGCAGATCATGTTGATGTTGGGTGTTGATTTACTCAGCGATTTTTGAAGTTTTGGGCTGCGTTTCAGCTGCTGTAAGGCTTTCTTAACATTTCTCTTTGCATAGTAAATAAAATACAAATAAGTCACCTAGGCATATGCATTCTATAGTAAAAATGACTTTTAATGCAGAATATTGTATAAATCTTTTTATTTTATGTAAGGTTTGTGGACAAAAACTAATCTGCATTAAGTTTGCAATCACATTTAAAATACCCATTAGGTCTTTTTGATACATCGTTATCACTTTTACTTAAAATGAATGAGCCTGGTTACATAATTTTTTTTCTAACATATAGACATTCATTTATTGTGCTGTATATAAATTCTTAGCATTTATATCCCAGAAGTAAGTGCTATATTTGCGTACATGAGTTAATCAGAAGGTTAGCAGGCTTATTTGCAGTGGCAGCTGGCACAACTTTGCATTGTTTGCAGAAGCCTGCTAGTGCTAATGTTCTTATCACATGAGCGAGAAACCTTTGAATAGGTGATGTACTTAAAACGTGAACCAGCTTCAGTATGAGGAGCATGAATTATGGAGTGGCTTGGGCAGATCAGATACTGAAGCAAGTTAAGAGATCACCTGTTAGTTGATATGAGCAAAAAACCCTGCATATTTGTAGTAATTGTTTTAGTCTCTCATGGACTTATAAAAAGAACCTGATGTGAACTTTATTATTGCTTAGATTTTTATTGCTCAGTGATTCAAATGCAAAAAGTTTGTTTGTAAAATATCTAGCTATACATAAATCTTAGTTTGTTTTTTTAGCACACAGATTAAGGCTAGGAGAAAACCACACCCTTACCTTTCTAACATATAAAACAAAATAAGGCCGCTGAATTAATCACAATCACATGATGCTCCCATTTTCCTTTGTTATTCAGCACAAGTCCTGTTACTCTAGCCAGGTACATACTACAGGCCGATTTCAAATGAGTGCAATGCTGTCTGATTAGTATGTGAGTTAGGCAACATTGCACGATTCAGTTGCAATGCATTTGGGTGTGATGTTGCATCAAAACTCTAACCTCACTTCTGAACAGTTAACCATTTAAAAATAATGGTGGGTGCAGAACATAAACACATTTAAATTTTTGAATATCTTAGGGATGTTGTAATTTTTTAGCAGCCAAAATCATGCATTTTTAGCACCTTCTGAGGTGTGAATTCCAATAGAAGTCTTTGGGGGGGAAAATAGATGTTATTTTAGAAATTTAATACAACTTAAAAAACATCCTTGTATTACTGCACTACAGGCTGGAGCTAACCCAGACTGCCATTAAAAACTTGGGCATGCTGCTGCTTAAAGTATTCCGAGTGCCAGCATGCCAATGACTGACCGTGCATGCTGGGGAACTACAGGTGCCAGCATACCCTGATGCCTACCTGGGCAGCCTGTAGTGTCCCCACAAATAACATCAGGGCCTCCCTGTTATATTGAGGTAAATCTATCATGTCACAGTCGTGTGAGCAGAGAGTTATGGGAAATGAAAAATGGTTACAGGTATCGCATATTATGAAATTGTATGAAGCGTGTACCCAGTTTAATTCTAAAGCCAGTTCTGCGATAAAGTCTGGAGTAAAGTAGCTAGAATTAATGAAGGCATTCAACAGAGAATTATGGGATGCTTTACGACTTTTAAACAAGAAAGACTAGGTAACAGCAAACTGACTGAGTGTAAGGGCTCTGCTTGTTGGAGGCTGCTCAAATCAATCTATAAGGTACCGTATTTCCCCATGTATAAGACGCACCCCATTTTTGGAGCCTAAATGTAAAAAAATTTTTTTTCAAAATAATGTATTTTTTTTTTAATACCTTACTTAAAAATGGGGTGTGTCTTATACAAGGGATCATGGGATGCAACACTAAACTTACCTTGCTGTCCCTCTGGCGATGTTAGACTCTCTCCCATGCAGACCTGACTCAGCTCTGACTCCCTCGTGGTGCGCGCTGTACAATGACGTTGCGTGACCTAAGGTCGCGCAATGTCACTGTACAGCGCGCACCGCTAGGGAGACAGTCTGAGTCACATCTGCGGAGGAGAGAGTCTAACACCGCCGGAGGGACAGCAAAGGTTAGTTCAGTGTTGTATCCCCTGTATGATACGCACATGATTTTTAGACCCGTTTTTTGCCTGAAAAAGGTGCGTCTTATACATGGGGAAATATGGTGGATATTTTCTGTCATTTATCACACACACACACCTCTGATCTTCATATGTTGCTTCAGTCTCCCAATCTTATAATCCACCCATGTTTGAATAAAACAAAAAACATATCAGTCACCGTTCACATGTCTGATAACTCAGATCTCAGCTGTGACAATCAAATTTTTCAAATGGAAATTGTTTTTATTTAAAAATAATTTTCAATAATTGCTGCAGTAATAGGCCCTTGGGTGCATAATTTGCATCTTAAATAGCTGGCATAAAAGCTTATGATGAAAAGGGGTATCTGTGTTTTGAGTTTTTAATATTGATCCACAGAAGTAAATTGTTTGAGTTTTGTGTTGCATAATTATATGCAATGGCTATTCCTTTAGTTAATTTCCACAGTGTGATATAAATAAGTTGTTTTGTATTTGGCTAAATGACCTGTAGAAAATGCACCTTAAACTAACAACAAAACTTTGTAAAGAAAAACAAAAACCCTGGAGAAAGAAAACCCCCCCCCCCAAAAAAAAAAGTGGGTTTGTCTTCATGCTATGCAAGGTGACATTTGACATGATTCTATAGTGAGTGATTGATACTCACCCAAAACCTCCTGCTAGGAGTTCTTATTGCTCTAGGGCAGTGGTTCCCAAACTGTGTGTCGCGGCTCCCTGGGGTACCGCGACGCTCTCACCGGGGTGCTGTGGAATGTTTCTGTATTCTATTGTATTTTTGTCTTAGGGGTGCCTTGAAAAAAAATATGGAGACCCTAAGGGTGCCTCGAGCTGAGAGTTTGGGAACCACTGGCTGATTCAGAGTTTGGGAGTAAGGGTAAAAAATGTGCAAGTGTACAGCTCAATTCTTTTGCGCATAGGACTCAAACGCTGCATAGCTTTAAGTTTAATCTATAAAATAGAGTTGAACTAAGGAACTTAACCTATTCATGCTAATTCTGCTTTCACAATTTAAATTTGCCTCCCGTTGCATTTTAAGTGTTGCTCCGGTCTACACTTACGCCTAAAAAAAAAAAATAGGTGAAAGTGCAACTCTGAATCAGCCCCCTAGTGCATGGCCAGCTTAAATTGTTAGTTTGCTTCACTGATCAGTTGGCTATAAGAATAGTTGAAGTTCAATTTGTTCTCCTGTGCTGGTTCTCATATTTAGATTGGGTCTTTCTATTTTTATGCTAGCTATACAATTATCCATTAATGCAATGATATTGAACTGCACACTACAAAGTTCTTTCTGTGCTGGTTTTACTTAAATTCTGTTTTAAAGTGACATACTCCAATATGTTGCTGAATCTTGCCTATTTTTTTTTTAGGGTTATATTCTATACTTTTTAGACATAGGTTTATCCTTTTGTGTGCTCTGATGTTTGTATCCTCTCTTGCAGCTGAGCACATGATGCTGCAGTGCTAGCAAACCCTACAAGGGTATGTGTATATGGACTATTTATTGTAGCCTTGAGTCTGACATCCGCTACTTGTAGGCAGAACAGCAAGTAAGGGCTCGTCTATCTAAAGGCAGAAACACCTCTGTTTTAACCTTTATTAGGAGACTTTAGTAAAACCTTAATTCAGTCATAAATGTGTGGCTGCTTCTTTCCTAGATACCTGGAATGCACAGATAGGCTTATCACAAATTTAACCAGAATGTAGATATTACTATACCCAGTCCATGTGGTGCTGCCCTGCAGATTATTTATTCTCTTGAATGCACTGACTTGATTTAATGTTTATTTATCTTTACAACTCTGCTGTTTCATTTGACACAAACAGGACAATATTGTTGCATTTGTGACTGACAGATGAATGTTTGGCCTACTTGTATTTAATTTTTTTCGGTTTTACAGCACAGACTATATACAAATAACCTATCAAACTGTGCCCTGATGACATGCAGCCTGCAAGTTTTATTCTCTGCACTCTTTTATTTAATAAGCTTAGGATACCTGCAACAAATGCAACAAAGCTTTTTGTGGTTTCTTGGCAGTAATGTTGTAGAGTCTTGTACTCTGGCATACAATACCTCCTTTTTTTTTTGGTCAGGATATTTGTGTGACCCTTCCCTCATAGTGTGACCACACTGATCTGGTTTACTATTTAAACTCTGACTGTTAATACTACATCCTTTCCAAAATTAAAGGCAGCAGGGCTAGAAGGAATATCAATTTAACTGTACAAAACTTATATTGGTTTTTTGTTATACCCTTGGATGCTTTTATCTTTGCAGAGACAGGCTGCCTTCTCCCATTCATACTGGAGGATTTAATTGGGCTTCTGGGGGAAAAAAATCTTACTCTTCCTGACTCCTATTCATTTATTTTCTTACATCTGGTGTTAAAATTCTAGTAAAAGTACTAGCGACATGGTTAAACCAGGTGATTGGTTGAGGTTGTCCACCTGGATCAGACTAGCTTAATGCCCGCAAAGTGTACCAGCATTAACCTGAGGCATCTGTGGTTCTGGCATCCAGTAGATGTGGTGGTGGTCTCCTTGGGTGCCTCAGAGGCTTTTGGCTTGGACTGTGTGGTGATGCTGAGGATGAATGTGGTCATTGAGTTCATGGGTTGTTCCTGTTAGAGCTTGTGTAATGTTCCCCTGGGCAAGGGCACAAGACAGATGTGGCCTTTCCCTGTCCTTGTTTGCACTCTGCTGGCCTGCTTCATCTATAAGGATACATAAATACATGGTCAATAACCTACAAATAGTGTGGACAAGATAACACTATGTGAGGATGACCTGCTTTTGTTCCTGTCTAATGTGTTTAACGCTAGAGGCCCTTTTGTGGGTGGCTAATGGGTTTGGAGAATTCTCTGGGTACTGTTCCACCTCAAGACCCTCCTTGCCTTTGCTGTGGACACCTCAGGGAATGGGTGACATTTGTTGCATGGAGCCTTGCATCGAGACCTTAGTAGAGTGGGTGTGATTTGGTCACATGCCATATCTGGCAGATATTTACCCCTATACTGCAGCACATCATCTTATATGTTCAGGTGCACTGAATTTGGTTGGTGCATTGGCACTCAGTTGGCACGGATATTAATGTACAGGTGTATAGGAAAATTCCTTCCTTAAGGGATTAATAGATTTCAGTACTGTCTCCAGTACAGTCTCTTGACATTCTTAGCATCTCCTAAACTAGTTTCATGGCTCTACAATCCTTAATGCCTCAGTTGCAGAAAACCTTCCTAACCTTTGAGTAAAATGGAAAACTTCTGGTGAAGTGGGGATCATGTATTGAATATTTTCCATAAAATCACTGCTAGTAACCTTTTCCACAAACGGCCTATCTTGTCCTTACTAGGCTGACAAGGTTTGGCATAGCTGGCTCTTCTCGCTGCCCTTTGTGCAGTAATTCAGAGAGGAAATTCTGATACTTTGTGGGGGTGTCTGTGGGTATAGGCCTCTTATCCATCTTACTTGGGTGAACTATCCATCACTAGACCTGAGCTTTTTGTTTATTTGGCCTGGCAATGTAGGATAGTGTTAGTCATAGGCTAGAAACAACATACAAATCCTCTATTTTCATAAACCCCTTTGACAGCCCTGTGCAAGGAGAAACGCCTGTCGGGTCTTGTTTGGGTTCTATCCAATGTGCATCGGAGTGCCAAGCCTATAGGGCTCCATTTACTATATAATTGACAGAGTTAAATAGCAAAAAGAAAATATACCGCGTTTAAATTCAATAAATCTGTGGTCCAAGATAACAAGCAAGTGATAAGTAAAACTATGAATAATTTAATGGTAGTAACCATACATATAATAAAAATAAGTAAAATTTACACGCAAAATAAAGTATGATAGAATAACACATGTCCACTATAATATTGCCACTATAATTAATGGGACAGACCATTGAAAAAGTCAATAAGACTAATAATGAAAGTAGTGGAGACAGTGGTACTAAGAAGTATCCAAACGGTATCAAATAGAATGAATTTTTGTTGCAAAGATTGTTTAATCACTCGGGTATAGATGGTAGTCCTGGACGTATAGGCACTTGAATATTGGTGCAGTCTGCCCGCAGAAAATCCCTCCCAGAGGCAGTGAAGGTCTGAAAGGTGAATGTCAGGAGACAAAGCCGGCACAGATGGAACACAATGCTGTCGTATAGTCACTGGCAAGAATGTCAGAAGTAGGATAATAATTACCACAGGGCATGCAGTCCCGGATCCCTCCGAGTTATGACAACGGAATGGGATAGCCACGTGGTGTGTATGTTCTCCACTGAGTAAAGGCAGTCTGAGATAGCCACATGGTATAGCGGCGGTAGGCAAGAGACTTCTGCGTGCTGTGGGTGGGCGTCCCTGCCGTACGTTCACAAAGTTCTATTGCCAGTTGCTTTAAAAGTATATATTCGTCTGTATAGTCCCAAAGAGTAGGATATTGGGCAGGACAGGTGCTTCTGCAACACATTTTATCACAGAATTAAGAGACTCAAATATTTTATTTGTTTTTCCAATTGTTCCTAGGGGTACACCACCCTATTACCTGCGATTATTCTCTTTCTGTGGCCTTATTTTTACCACTTGAACTAACATTTTTTTGGTTTGTGATATTTAGTGATCCATTTCTGCAAAAGTAGCGCTCATCTAGACTGTTTGTTTTAGAATTAAATAGCAAAGCAGCGAGCCTTGCATCTTTGGTAAGATTTACTAATTCTTGCTCCTCCGGCAAGGTCCAGCGGTGGTCAGCGGGACTTTCGCTGGAGACGTTCGGTTAAGCTCGTAACTGAAGTCCCGTTGCATGCGCAGTGTCTATTTTTAGGGTCTTGAAAATTTTCAAGTCCCAAAGTTAAATACAGTGTGCATGCGCTGGGACTTAACTTTAGGGATGGAGAGACGCGGAGCGCAAGGCAGGGGAGTAATTCTTTCTTTTGCTTTTTATTTAACTACTAAAATTGTTAATGTTTAAAAAAAAAAAGATACATTTTTGTTTTATTAATATGCGCACACTGTATTCCTGTGATCTTCCTATATACACCCCCTTTCCTCCCCCTAACAGCTATTAAGGGTAGGAAAAGGGGGGGTATATGAGAAGGTAGGAATAGTTGCCTTAACGCCATCTATAGATCGATTTTCAAAAAAAAGACCGTAATCTCCTGAAAACGGTCTCCCTCATAAAAACAAAGGCATCACCATTTGAAAACCATGGCGATCATTAGTATTGGCACCCCCTAATCATTGGACCACTAAATGCGGGTCAGCTGATCGATTCATTTACAAAGTATTGGTGCAGATTTTAACAATCTGCACCGATACTCTATGTAACGCCATTATAGATGGCATTATATAGAACTAGCTATTCTTGGAGGGTGTTTACACCAAACGTAAGAGGTCATAAGGGTGCACAGTTTATGAAGATGGTTAGATGGAGAATAGGGAGTAGTCCTAAAAAGATAGAGAATTTTAAAGGCCGCTATACATGTCCGCTATGAGAACTCGTGTTGCATCCAGCCTCTAGTTAGGTGACAGAGCTGATCGATTAATGGTACGTGGTTGCTGTCAAATACCTTTTTAGAAGTATGCGAAGGAAATAGAAATCCCCAAATATGAGTGAATTCTTCTACCACATGAAAGGACATGTACCGTTCTAAACACTGATGTGTATTTGTTTTGATGTCCCTTTTATGCTTTAAAATCTAATGGTTAACTTTGTAGATACGTTAACTTTTATCCTGTCCTGTTTAGTAAATTTATATTTTTGTAAGTTATTTCCCTGTTCAGTAATGCGTTAAATAACCTGTGGTTGCCTAGTAGTAGTGAGAACTACAAGTACCAGAATAAATTTATGAGCACTAATGACTTCTGGAGTAAGAAGAGAAATGCTCTAGAACATGAAAGCACTGGTTCATTTTAAGATTGTTAAGAACCAGGATATCACATATCCTATTTTAGCAAATTTTGAGTAAAATTCTGAGGCATGTAGTTTGCCTGACAGAGGCCCATCTTGTGATCATGATTTCAGCCAGATCTTTTTATGATCCTTTTTTTTTTTTTTTTTAAATATAATTTGTGAACATAGTCTCTGCATTAGATGTGGACAGTAATGACCACTGCATTATTTGGTTTCCCCTCACTGGCTTAATTTGCTGTGGAAGGAGAATATTTGCAAAATGTATTTTTGACTGTAGGAGCTTTTGAGATATATTTATTCCATTAAATTGCTTCCTTGTTTGTTTTGCAGGTTTCACTGTTGAACATTTTTAAAGATGCTGCTTCGATTACGCGTACTTCTCCCTTATGCATTGCCTGGAGCACTGGCAATTGTGGGTTGTTGGTGGTACCTGACCCGAAAGAAAAATGATCCAGACAAGAAACCAAAGGGGGGTGTTTCACTGACAGAACTCCATACTGATGTTTTCAAAGAACTTGTTCCCACTGATAGACCTTGTTCAGGGGACTTGCCTAAATCATGCATTTCAACGGTGGAATTGTCAGCTGAAGTATCCCACACAATCGAAGTTCAAGCTAATAATGACACCTATAATTTCAGACAAACTGGAAAATCCACAGAAGTTGAGGCTTTCAACAATATTCCATTTGCTGAGCTTCATGTTGTATCTGCCACTGAACCAAATGTACAGCAGTGCACGGATACATACTATGATGCCAAAGTATTTGAACAGTTTGCAGAAAATGGGGTTGTTAATACACCTTCAACACACCAAAACTTTCATGAAGAAGGAAACCAAATCGAAGCATTTACTTTTAATCCAACAGAAATCTCCACAGAGGTTGAAACAGGAAACCTCATAACTGCAGAACTGAACGTTAAGCCTTTCGCAGGGCCAAGTCTCCAGCCATGTATGGATGAAATAGAAACTGTGGTTAAGATGTCCCTTCTTGTACACTGCCCCCAGCCAATGGTAAATGAGACAGAAAGTTCAGCCAGAGACCATTGTATCTCCCAGTCATCGGACTGTAATCCAGCAGCCCAATTAGTAACAAGCCATACCAATGAAATTTTTGAACAGCTAGCAATAAATATAATTTCCAAAGTAATAGTAGCTGCTAAACAGGAGATTTTGGCTAACTCAACAAGTAACATGGCCGGAATGTGCCAGGTACTTGATGATCATGATGATAATGGAAAATATTTACTGAAAGATGGGCTGAGTCAGAAATTTGCACTGGACGAAAGTGAGACAGGTTCTTGTGTAGCAAGTGATGGTAACTCTACATGTGCATCTAACAAATCTACCCAATTAATACAGTCCAGACATGAAGACCTTGGCAATGCTGAAGTTACTGTGGAAGATTCCAGTGTTAGTGTATGTACCCAATTAATACAATCCAGACATGAAGACCTTGGCAATGCTGAAGTTAGTATGGAGGATACCAGTGCTAGTGCCTGTACCCAATTAATACAGTCCCTACATGAAGACCTTGGCAATGCTGAAGTTAGTATGAAAGATTCCAGTGCTAGTGCCTGTACCCAAATAACACAGTCCAGACATGTAGACTTTGGCAATGCTGAAGTTACTATGGAGGATTCCAGTGTTATTGTCTGTACCCAATTAATACAATCCAGACATGAAGACCTTGGCAATGCTGAAGTTAGTATGGAGGATACCAGTGCTAGTGCCTGTGCCCAATTAATACAGTCCAGACATGAAGACCTTGGCAATGCTGAAGTTACTATGGAGGATTCCAGTGCTAGTGCCTGTACCCAATTAATACAATCCAGACATGAAGACCTTGGCAATGCTGAAGTTAGTATGGATGATTCCAGCGCTAGTGCCTGTACCCAATTAATACAGTCCAGACATGAAAACCTTGGCAATGCTGAAGTTACTATAGAGGATTCCAGTGCTAGTGCCTGTGAACAAATAATACAATCCAGACATGAAGACCTTGGCAATGCTGCAGTTGGTATGGATGATTCCAGCGCTAGTGCCTGTGAACAAATACAGTGCAGACATGAAGACCTTGGCAATGCTGAAGTTACTATGGAGGATTCCAGTGTTAGTGTCTGTACATCAGAAGATGGTATCAGCATGGATGATCCATTACAAAGCACCGTGCTGTCGAGTATTGGTGTTGGCTCTTACGACTCATGGAGTTCATCAGGCATTGAACTAACTGGTGGTGATGTGTTTAATGAGAGACTAAAAACTGATAGGACAGTTGAAAATGGTATTGGAGATGTGGAAAAAAGTACTGGAGACTGTAAAAGTGAAGGTCCCTGGACTGCTAATGGTGATGCTTATCATTCAGGAGGTGAGGTGCTTATTTTAAACAGAAGGTATATGCAGCGCTGTAGATGATTTTAAAAATAAAAAAAACTATCTGGCAAGAACTGAAAGAGATAGCAAAACAATATAAAAACAATTTTGATCTTGAATAATCAAAAAAAATACATGCTTTAAAGTGCAAGTTTGTAATTGAATGGATACTAAACACCACCACTGCCAATAAATATGTCCAAATCCAGTGTATGGAGAAGTTGTATAAAAAATGAAGACCGTATGATTAAAATTAAATTCCATATGAGTTCAAATTAACTGTAAAAAATTTAGCAAAATCTGTAGCATATAGGACACGGAACACTTAACCCAACTCCAGGGTTAAGACTATTGTGCTCCTTGTGTCCATTAATTGGCAAGGTTCTCCAATTTGATAACCCCTGGTGACCAGCCTGTAATAGTTATTACTGGAGGCGCAGTACATTAGTTTATCGTACTTATTATATGTCCTCTGTTAGGTTCCGAGACTCTTAAGGGTTCCAAAGAATAATTATATTGAAGCTCCTCGAGTGAGAGGCAGAGATACGTCGCAATGCCGTGGTCTCTCTCGAGTCTCATACGCCTCTCCAGCAGGCACTGGAGGTCCAGGGATGAATAGTCATGTGTCCACAAATTAACTGGATTGATTGGCAATTTATATAGGTTTTCATTGTTCTTTTCGATTTGCATTTATTATTAATCATTTTGTATATAAAAACGTTGCCTAACGCCTTTCTAAATGTCATTTTCTATGTACTATTATGCAAGTTGTAGCCCTTTAAGACACATCTGTGGGCGAATTAATTAAACAGCCTCCTTTTAAATAGGCTGTGAGTGCATGATAGAAATATTACTGCTTGACAGTCTTTTATAAGAACGAAACGCATCACAGCTTTTCACCATTTGCCAGTCATTCCAGTTCATTTGTGGAGACATGACTATTCATCCCTGGACCTCCAGTACCTGCTGGAGAGGTGTATGAGACTTGAGACCGCGGCATTGCTACATCGTGTATCCGCCTCACTCAGGGATCTTCAATCTTATTATTCTTTGGAACCCTTAGAGTCTCAGTACCTAACAGAAGACTTATAAGAGCTATGATAAACTAATGTACTTTGTCTTCAGTTATAACCATTACGGGCTGGCCAACTGAAGCTACTAATTTGGAGCACCTTTCAAATTAATGGACATAAGGATACATTCTCATCCCTGGAGTTGGGTGTGTCCTGTATGCTACAGATTTTGCTACATTTGTTAGTTATTTTGAATTCAGTATTCTATTGTCTCCAATTTTGATACAACTTCTCTAAGAACTAGATTTGGCTATAAATCCAGTGGTGGTGTTTACTATCTATTCTACTACAAACTTGCACTTGTATTTTTATTATCGAAGATTAAAATGATTGTTATATTAGATCAGGGATTTACTATTTCTTTCAGCCTTCGCAGGAAAGTGTTTTTTTTATTTTTTTATTTTTTTAAATGATCATCTAGATTGCTGCATATATCTTGTTTATACTTTAAAACGGGATAAGGTCCCCCCTGTTTGACAGTGGTGTGTTTACCACTTTTTTCTTCTTTTTTTTTTTTTTTTAAAGCACCTGTGTTTTGTTGACTTTTATTGAAGTCATTGAGCGTTTTTATGGTGCAGTTTCCTGATATATTTTGGTATGGTTTTTTAATGTTTACGCACACACAATATCAAGTCATTCTCTAAAACACAAATTTGTGTAAGGCTGCTGGCTAGGTATCGCTACACTGATCATGAAGCATTGTGTTGAATATTTCATTTGTTAGAGCTACTTGGATCCTGCTAATAGGATAATTTTTAAATACTTTGAGGCAGCCCCAATCCTCCAGTGCGCCCCCCCCCCCAAATCTTTAAAAAAAAAAAAAAATATACTAAAACTGGACCCTAGTAGAGGTTCTTGTACATTTTGATCTCTTGTGTTTTTGAAGGTTCAGATGTAAATAGTATGGACTCTATGGATAGCGGCTGTGCTCTAGGAAACAAGGAAAATGAAGATAAAAAAGATGCTTTTGTTGTCTGGGAATTTGAAGTGCCTAAGGTAAACAAAGCGCTTGCTTATTCACCTTATTACCAGTTACATTGAACACATACTGTACTTTGCAGTTCTTTGGCCTGTTGCTTTATTGTATCTCACTAATTTGAGTGTGCATTTGTGTACCTTTTCAGTAATGCCAGTTCTGTGTTTCAGTATGGCATATTGTTGCCCATGATAACAAATCGTGTGAGCCATTTAATACCAATTTAAATTTTCTCCAAAAAGGCTGTCCCCTCTTCTGGGGGCCTGAGTTCCTCTTGATGTTTGCTTTACCGATTTTCTTTTTTTTCTGTCAAGCATTTGGTTGGCCGATTAATTGGGAAACGTGGAAGATTTGTTAACTTCCTTAAAGAATCATCTGGTGCCAAAATATACATTTCTACTCTGCCTTACACAGAGGATTACCAGATCTGTCATATAGAAGGTAAGTGGAGCAGGTTTTTTATTCTGTGTGATTTAGTTTTAAAGTGGTTAATTTTTCTATGTTTTATGCAGCAATGTTATTACTATATACATTTCATTGTACAGGTTCTCTGCAGCAAGTAGAGAGATCACTTTATCTCATTGGCAGTAAATTCAAAGAACTAGACCTGACTAATATCTACGCGCCACCTCTTTCTGTGAGCTTGCAGTCTGTTCTCATGACAACATGGGTTAGTAGTGCAATTTGTTCCTTTTTGTCTTTTAGAAACTTTGCATTAACTACCCCCATGTAAAGTTAAATACTTGATCACCCTAGAACTTAATGGTTGGCTTAATTTTGCACATCGGTAGGTTTTTGTCATGCCTCCAGTTTTCTTTAAAATGGCTTTTGGCGCATGTGTCCTGCATTCTTTTTGTTAATGTGAACTTTCTTGTAGCTAATGCTTCCAGATGGAGTCACAGTTGAAGTGATTGTAGTGAATGTGGTAAACGCAGGACACATGTTTGTACAACAACATACACACCCTACATTTCATGCCCTCCGTAGCCTGGACGAACAAATGTCAATCTGTTATTCACAGTCTGGAATTCCATCTTTACCGACACCAGTGAAAGGTGAGATTTGGACTTGTTGGTTTTGTTTTTTTGTTTGTAATATTGCTTTCCAATATTTTAAGCTAATTACTCTGAGAAAAGGCAGAATGTTGGTGTATTTGTGTGCTTCATTTGTTTTTCCCCTTTCAGTTGGTATTATCTGTGTTGCACCGTTTGGAGACAATACTTGGAGAAGAGCACAGGTGGTTGATTATCATAGTGGCTCTGAAGAGGTCGAAATACGCTATGTCGATTATGGCGGCTATGAAAAGGTCAAGATCGATACACTCAGGCAAATAAGGTCAGTACTTACACTTGATGATTTTTTTTTTCCTCAAATGAAAACATTCACTGGTTTGAAGGTAAAGCATAGTCATGGATTGTAAGACTGCGCTGGCTGCAATCCCTCCAGCACAGAGGGGAGATGAGGGGAACAGGGGAGAGCCTAATAAGGATGTGTGGTACCATCTGTAGTATATTTTATAGTCTTTTTCTTCAGATGCGGGACTTTGCCTCCATTCTGATGGGCTCAAAAGAGTCTTGATTCAGGAAAGGGCCAAGGTTTCTGTGTTGTACCTGCTTACATGAAATACCAGACATCTTAATGACAGCTTTTAATGCTGGTTAAAGATATGCGCCTGACATTACTTGTCTGGTTAAAACTCATTTGACAGGAGGGAAAACAATTGCACTAAAGAAGCCATGGGTTGGGTGGGCTTATCGTGCTTCTCATTCATCCAACTTCACAGGAGTCTCCATTTTTGTTAACAAGCTGCTTCAGTTTGTAAAGGACTTCAAATGGTTCCTTTAGGCAGGTTTGTCTTTATCCATGCACTCAGCTCTGGCCCCCTAATTATCCTAGGCATCTCCCCATATAATAACTACCCACGCAAAAAAAGCTGCGTCCTTTATTTCTCTCTCCCCTGATACCCCAGTAATTTGCATGGGTGACTTTAACAATCTTGGTCAGGTCTTGGGTCAAGCCCTGGAATGCTGGCAGGACCACAGTCACCTAATCGCCCTCAATCCACCTCCTTCTCCCAACTAGAGAAGTAGTTGAGACTCATATATGTGGCACATGAGACAGCCTTCTGATGAATTCTTCTGTTGCTCTACCATTCACAACACACTATCCTGTATTGACCTCATTCTAGCTTCTGCTATTTTGACCCTGGAGGTGTCCAGGGTTGAGTACCTGCTAGGGGCATCTCGGATGACTCTCTGGTACTGGCAGTGTTCGTTTTGGAGAGGGGGAATCTTAAGGGTGTATTGGAAATTAAATATTTTTGACTTGCTCAAATAGGGACTTTAGGTTTTATAGCCTTGATGGAAGCTTTTTTTTTGTATAATGAGCGGTATGCAGATGAGGGTGCCAAAATCTGGAAGCTTTCTATATTTCCTCTTCCTCCCATGCAACAGGTGGGTTTTTCTCCCTGATATAGGAGCCAGACAGGAAAGGTCTGTCTTTTTCCTGTCTGTTATGAGGTGCGTGTGTGTGTGTGTGGTCATAGGCTTACCGATGCGGCTATGCCATGATGATCTGGAGACCTGTGATCCTCGATATGCATCACTGGAAGAGGTGGTGGACTGGCCTTGATAACTTTGCAGTTGTAAAGCCTCATTTCCCTCTTGGTAGGTGGCAGACAGTGTTGCAACGCATGGCGAAGAACCGAAAGTGATGCGGTGCGTACTTCCGGTAGGCTACAGATGGATGCTGCCATTTTGGGGTAGCCTATATAGAATGTGGATGGCGTCAGCTTGGACTTAAGCCTTTTAAAGCTTCCGTTTGCCGCAAATAAATACTCTGCTGTTTGTACTTTGGCTTTGATCTGGGCAACAGCTATTGTTTGTACTGATACTTTATTATCACTGCACTGAAGTTTTGGTTATTCTCTGGAGGAATAATGTCTGAGGAAAAACTGTCCCAATCTCAACGTTATGGTTTAGCTGATATAGGATGTCATTATTCATATTCTGTGTATGTGTCCATACATCCATTTGGTATTTTTTTTTTCTGTATTCAGCTCTGATACCAGCAACGAAAAATTACTATCAACTAGCAAGGATAAACAAAAGAAGCAGAGACTGAATAAATGTGCTCTATGCAATGTTATGTTACCAGAAAATACAACAGTAAATATTTGTCACCTGTGAAGGCAAACAACAACAACCACCTTCAGCTCAGATGAGTTTATTCAGTTGATGAAAACAGCCCTAGAAGACACTTTTATTACCAATTTGGCAAAAATATCTATAAAAGACCTAAACCTCCAGCATCCGAAAAATCAGACGTCAGATCCGATCCAGAAGGTGCGTACCTTCCCGGAGATTCACCTTTATCAAAAGTAGAATCGATTAAATTTAAAGAAGACGAGTCAGTCAATGTGGGTTTAGTTGCAAATATCTTGAAACTAATTGACAAGACACTAAATATACAAGAAACAAAAGGGGATCTTCAGCTCCAAGATCTATTTAAAGAACCACGTAAGAAGGGCCGTAAATTTCCCGTCTCGCAGGTAATTAAAGGAGTTATTAACCAAGAACGGAAACTGCCAGATAAGAAAATGTTATCTCAGGCTAATATGTGCAAATCGTGTCTCTTTCGGATGCAAGATTCTATGAGATGTGAGGAAAAACCCAAAGTTGATGCGGCAATATCCAGGTGGTCTAAAAGAACTACATTAGCTTGAGAAAATGTTAACGCCTTCAAGGACACAATGTATAGAAAAATGGAGGTAAATCTAAAAAAATTACATTGCGTAGAGGGTGCAACAATGAGACCAGTGGTAGCGATGGCTGTAACTTCCAGGGTCTTTAGAGTTTGGGGGAATGGGTTGGAGAAAAAAATGTGGCTGCTGGAGTGGTGTGCAGAATTTTTAAAGACCATTCAAGACATGCAACTAGCAGTTGAATTTATCTGCCAAGCAGCAATGGTCTCCATTAAATTAACGGCTAGATCCATGGCAACAGCAGTAGCAACATGCAGAGCTTTACTGTTAAAGCCTTGGTCAGCGGATAGTCAATCCAAAGGGAAGCTGGTGGTAATTCTATTTTCAGGAGAATAATTGTTTGGGACAAAATGGATGAAATCATTAACAAAATATCAGGAGGAAAATCAGTCTGGTTACTTCAAGAGCGTTCTAAAAGACCTTTTTCATCAAGACCTCAGAAGACATTGCAAACGGAGTTTAAGGAGGCCAGGTCTTACAGACCAGGTAGATCATACACACGCAGATATTAATCGGGCATCACCAGGCAGAATTCCTTCAGAGGAAAAGATAACAGATTTTTTTTCATTCATCCAATCATTGACGCCTTAAGTCACAGCGAATTCCCTCTGGTGGGGAGAAGATAATTCAAATTTTGCCACCAGTAGATGACATCAGACAACTGGGTAATATTCACTATAAAGCAAGGTAATTTGCTGCAGTTCCTGACCAGGCCCACATGTTACAGACCATCGACCGTACCCAAGACCAGGGAAGATCTTGCCCTGAAAGAATCTTATGGATGGAGTCAGTAAAAAGAATAGCGTTAGGGCTCAAGACAGGTTTTGTTCTCCCCTCCATAGTTTAAAAAAAATGCGTATCTTCATGTCCCTCTATATCCAGAGCATCAAATATATTTGAGGTTCCAGGTGTTAAACCAACATTTGCAATTTGGCCCAATTTCAGCCCTTCTACGTCACCAATAATGTTATGAAGATCTTTATACCTCTGATTGCGGACCTCAGGAAAGAGGGCATTCATATCTGGCTCTATTTGAATGATCTACCAATAACTCCAGAACCAGGCACAGATACATGCATCCT
>WWET01004197.1:46612-59062 GCA_011038615.1 Limnodynastes dumerilii
TGGGTAATAAATTGGACCAAGAGTCAATTAATACCTTGTCAGGCCCTCGGGTACTTGGGTATATCTTGCTTTGATGCATATCCAATATCATGCCCAACTCCAGGAAGATACTTATAACCAAGGTCAACATATCAGAAGGCAACCTTGTATATCATCAGGAGGCTGCATGGCAGACTTAGGGAATATGTCTTCAGTCATAGAAGTGGTTCCATGGGCCAGACTCCACATGCGATCGTTTCAGGAAAATTTTCTGGCCCAATGGAACAAGAAATCCAATACACAAAGATCAGCTAATATCACTTTCAGCCACAGCGAGACAGGATCCAATCTGGTGTGTTAGAGAGCAACTTAAACAAAGGGAAAATATTCAGGATGCAAGAGCCAATTATATGAACTCCAGTTCTTACGGATGAGGAGCAGTTTGCAACAAAGAATTTGTCCAAGGCAGATGGAATGAAGATTTAAGTCAAGCTCACTCCAATTTAAGTGAACTGAGCGGTTTGAGAAACATGCACAACTCGAGGGAAAGTAGTAACAATTTTTTTGGACAACTAAACAGTGGTATCTTGTATAAACCAACAAGGAGGAACAGCAGATCATTGATGGAGGAAGCAAGATCATTGCTAATATAGGCAGAACTGGAGTTTGAAGGCCTCTCGGCAGCTTATATAGCAGGAGAAGAGAACATTACAGCGGGCGCCTTAAGCAGATCCAAGATCCAACCAGGATACTGAGAACTGAGCCAAGAAATATTCTTACAACTAGTAAAAAGGTGGGGAAAACTCCAGATAGACCTGATGGCGAGAGCTCTGAACCACAAGGTACAGACGTTTTATTCCAGCTTCTGAGAGAGAGGTTCAGCAACAGTGGACGCAAGAAAATAGAATTTCCGCTTAGCTTATGGGTTTCCTCCTGTTCCATTAATACAGTAAACCTTGAACTAAATTTTCAGAGGATGGACAACAGTAATTGCAGTACTGCCTTTTTGGACATGAAGAGTGTGATTCTCAACTCCTGTACATGGCAGTAGACAGAGCATGGACATTTCCCATTTCAAAGGACCTTTTAAGTCGGGGGCAAATATACCATCTGTGTCCAGAAACGTTGCAGCTGACGGCATGGCTACTGAAGTCGCCAATCTGAAGGAGAGGTTTTTCTTTAAGGTTACTTGGTACTCTTCTAAAAGCCAGAAAGCATGTAACTATGAAAATTTATCATAGAAATTGGGACATTTTCATAAGTTGGTGTCAAATCAGTGGTCGTAGTCCTCAACCGTTTCCATTTAATAAGGTTTAAAAATTTCTCCAATCGGGCCTGGATAAAGGTTTAGCTTTGAGTACTTTAAAAGTTCACATATCAGCTTTGTGTTATGTTTGACTTTGAAATAAATACATAACAATTTATTTAAGCTGCCACCATAATCAGGCCAAGCATTAAAAGACCTCTTCCTGCTTGGGATCTTAATTTGGTATTTGACACCCTGACAGGTGAATGTTTTGAACCTTTTCAAGAGGTCCACTTTAAAATTGTTAACATGGAGTGTGTGGTTTTTTTATTTTTCTCAACCCTTCTAATATTTGTCGAGTTATGTTTTTTAGATGAGGGAACTGAGAAGAAACTTTTCTGGAGGTGGAGCCATTATATATGTCCGTGGGTGTCTCTTCCTGTCTGGCTCCTATATCAGGGAGGAAAACCCATCTATTGTGTGCTACCATGTAGGAGTTGAGGAAACTACATTATCGGGTATAATCTGTTTCCCTCTCATGGCAGTGAACAAGGAAGTTTGGCTTATAAAGATGGTCTAACCATTTTTATGCAAGTCAAATTGTGTATTATATATATTATTATATACATTTGGTATCACACACACAGATCAGCGCTTTAGTCATATTCCTATCCCCCTTTTCCAGTACTGCTATTTAGGAAGGTTGGCACCTTCTGGTGTATGACATTGCTGCAGGTTTTTAGCACTTTAAAGTGGTTACAATCCATTTTGTCCCTACTGGATAAAGGTTTAGCTTTGAGTACTTTAAAAGTTCACCTATCAGCTTTGTGTTATGTTTGACTTTGAAATAAATACATAAAACAATTTATTCAAGCTGCCACCATAATCAGGCCAAGCATTAAAAGACCTCTTCCTGCTTGGGATCTTAATTTGGTATTTGACACCCTAACAGGTGAATGTTTTGAACCTTTTCAAGAGGTCCACTTAAAATCGTTAACATGGAGTGTGTGGTTTTACCTTTGCCAGTAGTCTGCGATCCAAGCTTTCTGGTTGGAAGAACCTTATACTTGTTTCCATAATGACAAAATTGTACTTGGGTCAAATCCAAATTTTCTCCTGAAAAGTTGAGTCATCAATCTAAATCAAAAAGTAGGTCTACCCTCTTTATGCCCAAATTCAAATGAAGAAATGGAGAAAAAAATTACATACTTTAGATTTAGTTTTGCCATTTAAAACTGATTTAAAAAGAACCAAGTTGTTTGGAAAATCTAAAGAATTATTCTCCCAGAAGGGAAGAATAAGGGACGTCCAGCTGCCGATTGTTCTATTGCTAGATGGATTAAATCTTGTATACAAGAAGCATACAAACTTAATAAGTTACAAGTACCGAGTGGTATAAAGGCTCATTCTACCAGAGCCATGGCAAATAATCCACCACAATTGAACTGTATAAAGCAGCAGGATGGTCTTCATACTTTCTCGAAACACTATGGTTTGAATCCTTTAGCATCAGTAAATGCAAAATTTGGCAGGACGGTCCTAAGTGGTTATTTAAAAAAATATTCTATCCCATCCCTTGTTTATAGCTTTGGTATAAACCCATCTGTTGTATGCTGACATTGTACCTGATAATGTAGTTTCCTTGACTCCTCCATGGCAGCATACTTATATTCTCAACCCTTCTAATATTTGTCGAGTTATGTTTTTTAGATGAGGGAACTGAGAAGAAACTTTTCTGGAGGTGGAGCCATTATATATGTCCGTGGGTGTCTCTTCCTGTCTGGCTCCTATATCAGGGAGGAAAACCCATCTATTGTGTGCTACCATGTAGGAGTTGAGGAAACTACATTATCGGGTATAATCTGTTTTCCTCTTATGGCAGTGAACAAGGAAGTTTGGCTTATAAAGATGGTCTAACCATTTTTATGCAAGTCAAGAAGACGCCTTCTATTTACTAGGCGTATAATGTATTTACAGGCCGAAGTTGGAGTTAGACGTATGGTTGGTGAGAATCTTGGTATACCATTGCTATACCTTTAACATGGTTAAAGACTTAATAGGGCTGTCCATTGTAGACCCTTTTATGGACTACTACTGTAATTTGTATGCTGCTCAGGTGACCTATACCACCACTCAGTTAAGCAGTTCTAATGCTCAGGTTACCCTGCTACGCCTTTCGGAGGAGTCTGTTAAATATTTTGGAGTGTTAAAATATTTATATGCCCTTTAACACTTGCTTATCTACATCACTAACAAAAACATTTGACTATATTGATGGCCTCCTGCCATCTCACATAGACAGGCTGCAAACTAAAACTTAAACTGACCATCCTCTGCAAATCTAAGGCAACAAAAGGTTTTTCCCTCCCTAACTTGAAACTCTATGTGCTCTCAATTTGTTCACCTGTTGTAATGGTTCTGTCCTTTGGTCACAAATCTTGTGATCCATCTGGTGCAGTTATCACATCCCCATCATAGTTCTCTTCAGGCTTTACTGGCATGCCATTTATCCGGAGGAGAGTGCCTTGTTCAGCAAGCATTACCTATTTAGAGGTTTGGGCACAGGCTGCTAGGGGATAGGGGTATTTGGAGGGAGGTTTGGGCCTGTATATGCACCACAGCTATTATGCTTCCCACATTGCACCCAAATCTTTGGCATATCTCTGGAGGAGCTTGTGGATAGTGTCTTATATAAATATACTTTAAATTTATCTTCTCTAATCTAGATTATAATTGCCAGGATTTGGAGGGTTGTTGACTTGCCTGCTGTACACAAGAGGAAGGCTCTTATTAATGAAACACAGCATGAAATATTTCTAGATAAGCAGAGTAATGCTGTCTTGTTATATTATAAAATATGGACTAGAAGTTATGGATCCTTTTAGTGTTAACTTGGAAAGAACCCTGAACTAGCAGCTGTAGCCTGGTGTCGTCTTTAGGCTTAGCTTTGAACAATCTTAATTGAGCCCAGTGTATATGTAGATCATAGCACTGGTTTACATCTGTCATGTGGTTCAAGTTAGAAAATGACTTACTGCACATAAAACAATGTTTTTATAATCTGTGTATTTGAATTTTTGCTTTGTAATGAAATTTATGGTACCATCTGACTCTCGTCTCGAAGTGTGTTGGGGGTAGGGTTTTTCTTTTGGGGGATGTTTATCTGTTTTAGGGGGTTATACTTCAAATTGTTTATACTTAAAATAAATGACAATCTGTCAAAATTCCTGAATTAAAAGTCTGTATCTGCATTTAGAGCAACCAGGAAAAAAAGGTGTTGGGTTCTTTTTAAGGATGGAATTCAGTCCTCTTATGTTATTGGTGATTTAGACATGGACCATGAGCATCTCAGAAGGGAAAAATCAATATGGTGCCTTAATATAGTGTTGGGGTGGGTATTGGGTAGCAAGGGAGAGGCTGGCGTGTGTGGCGCCACTAGGTGTAAAGGAATCGCTACACGCTCCAGTCTCTCCCTCTTCTATATTTTGGATGATGTTGGTGCCAGCAGGGGAGTGGGGACATACTGGGTGGATTTTATTTTTGGTGGTGGGAGCAGTTAGTGTGCCTTGTGCCTCAGAGGGTAGACGGATGGGCTAGTAAGGATGGCTAGAGCAACACTAAAAAGTTCTGTGACAAACTGAAAAATCAATTTGTACAGTCTTTGGCTATATAATGGATTTGTAACTCTTTCATGGTGTAACAGTTGTTTGGGATGATCACCATACCCTCCAACCTGACCCCCTCCATTCGGTACATAATACTCTGCTTCTGCTTTTCCTTCCTATTCTCTGATTGCAGTCACCTGTGTTATACTAGTTATTTGAATAGAAAGGTGTGTAACACAGGTGACTGCAATCACAGATTAGGAAGGAAGAGCAGGAGCAGAGTATTTTGTACCAAATGGAGGGGGTCATGTTGGAGGGTCTGGATCACCCAAATATCACATATATGCAACCTGATCTTCATACGAATGGCCAAACTACATAAAACCATGCAAAAGCCTAGAGAACTGACTTTTAAAGTATTTATGGCTCGTATAGCAGGGTCCTTGACACCGTATATTTTCACAATACATAGTCTAGCTCATTGTGGGGTGTAAAGTTATACTGTTTTGTTTTGTTTTTTTTTGTTTTTTTGTCTTAATGCATCTTTTTTTTCCTACCTGTATTTTCAGGTCCGATTTTGTTCCACTTCCTTTCCAAGGAGCAGAAGTTCTGTTGGATAATGTTGTACCACTCACAGGTAAATTTTATTTGATATGCTTTCTATATGGATATTGTGATTTAGCAAGGTTAAAGGTACCGCAAAAAAAGACTCCTAGTTCTCAGTTTGGTAAGGTACAGTCCATTTGGGTCATGCATTCCAATACTAAACACTTGAGGAATTTTCATGTGTCAATTATTTTGTCCCTCTGTATTTTAGTTGTTGGAATTATCTACCTCTTATTTTGACTATTTGATATGTCCACTGTTATCGTTGCTAGGTGAGGAATACTTCTCCAAAGAAGCAGATGATTCTACAAAGGAGATGACTAAAGGCAAAGCTTTGCTTGCTCAGGTAATATATAGAGATAGAGATAGATAGATAGATTTTTTTTTTTTATCTTCTGTAAAACATTCTTTCAATAGGTTTGTTAAATGGTGCTAATTAGTCAACATACCTATTAACTTTTGGGAGTTATTTTTATTTATGCAAATCAATTCCATTGCTGGCTTCTTTATAGATTCTTTTTCTGGGGGCTACATTTTGATATCTGATGGCCATTTCTTATGAAGTATGCAATAATCCCTGTAGTTAAGAATAATTAGCAATTTTTTTGTGAGATTTCAGTACTTTTTCGTCTGCTATTGAAAAAAATAAAAAATAAATATATATCTCTATCTATATCAAATTATATATCCATTGACTTAAATTTGTGAAATGTGAAATATTTGTTTGCATTATGCTTCACTAAGCCATGCAACTGAATATTTTTTTTATTTTATTTTGCAGTGTTCCCAAAAGCTATTAAATTTTTTTCTTTTGCAATCCAAAAATGTATGCTGCCTAGTTTAGTCACAATGGACCGGATTCACAACTCTAAGGGTTCCACATCCGTCCTTAATATCCCGATACTAGCTACAACGCATGCGTAGTAACTATTTTCCGTAATCTACGCATCGTTTTGTTACGTAGATTGCATATATGTATAAAACAGCATATACGCAATCTACATAAGGAAATGATACGTAGGTTACGTAAAATAGTAGTTAGTATCGGGATATTATGGACAGATGTGGAACACTTACAGTTGTGAATCCAGTCAAATACCCCCACCTACATCATATATTATATTATGATATATTTTTATTCAGTTTATATATTTTTTTTCTCCAGGTTACAAATTATGATGGTGCAACGGGACTTCCACTTGTCCATATATGGAATATGATGGGCGATGAGGTGAGTTTATAGTGTATAAATTTTTTTTCTTACGCTTTGTAATTTTTCTGACTCATGTCTGACTTAAGTTATACTTAAAACAAAATTCTGGTTTTATGATTTGTTACCATGACTTTTGTATATGCATTTTCATATCTGGTGTTGTAGCAAAGCATACACACTGCTGTTCTGTATTCATTCCTGATTTTCCCTGGCTATGCAAAATATATTAATAAGCCAGTGTATAATGCATGATCCAGCTACTCCACTTACATTCTATCTATCATATATCAGAGACATGTATTTAAATAAATTGCAGACTCTTATACAGTCTTTATTGCATTATAAAGCTTGGACCAGATTCACAGTTAAGAAGCTGCTGCAATTTGACTACGTTATTTTTAAGAACGGTTAAACTGCCCATGTGTAGTATCCTTATTTATGCAATCAACGTTAAGAACAGTGATTCCTTAAGAGTGCTGTACAAAGCTGTTCGTAATGAGATAAGTAAGAATGGGCGTGTCAGGGCAAGTAAAAAAAATTGACGTTAAGAAAAGGGGAGGCATTTAAATGCGACACAGGTCACGGTTTGCTAAGTACATGCTTTAGCAACTTAAGAAAACATATACGCACAGTAAGATAGGACTGCCTTTGGCCTTAAGTCAATTAAGAACAACAAAAAAGAGGGTGTGTTAAGGGAGTTACCATGCGTATAATCGTGAATACATTTGTTTCTCAAGTGTGAACACGGTCCCATGATCCTAACTATGTGGGTCATTAAAACTTTAACATGTGTTTCTATTTTGTTTTCTAGGTGATCTCTATAAATCGGACTCTAGTGGAAAAAGGCTTTGCTCAGTGGGTAGAGAGTTGTTAGCTATTTGACATCATCTATTGGCAAAAATATATCTATCCACTCCCCGTTTTGAAAAAAGTTACAACCTTACCCTGTGCACAAAGACTGCAGCTCAAGCAAGTTGCACAGCTGCTGGACCACCGCCATATAAATATACTGCAGATGTTATAATGGTACCTTAAGAAGTGCTGTCTTGTAGACACGAAGTAAAATCAATCACCAACATTGAAAAAAACTCTGTATATAACCAGTTCATATATAAGACACTGAAGATATACCATCAAAACTAAATAGTTTAAGTCCATCAATAGTATGAATCCAACAAACTATTTGTTCTTTCTATTTGCATTCATTCTGTTATATTGGAAAACGTTTTTCATTTGTCTTTGGGCCCTGTGCTGCTTCGTTTCTTCTTTACTGGGAGTACTAATTACAAGACTCCAGTGTGAGAAGGAGATCTCCAGCCTTGCCCTTAACTGAAATGGCCTAGCAGTATGAAGCATTTCAATTGATGATATTCAAAGTTATATTAGCACTTCAAGTGAACTGTTTACATTTTATGGACTGTTAAAAATCTAATTGAAGAAACTGGTAAACCAAAAGTAAAATCATACACAGTGATAAGATTATAACATCTGCCATTTATCCAATCAATCCCCTGTCTCAGTCTACCCCATTCCTCCCTTAATCCACCTCTGCTATACCACCTGCCTTTATTTCTGAAGAAACATTTTTCTATGCAATCTGGACACAATAAAATCTTGACAAGCCATGAAGCTGCTGTTCTCATGTAAATTCCATATGCATCAAATTAGATTTAAGGTCAATCAGAAGTCAAATGATCTGCTTTGAATCTTAGAGTTTAGATGCATAGATGAGTGGTAGGAATTAAACCAAACCCTAAAAATCTTTATTGCCCTATGTGTACATTTCATGGAACACCTGATTTGCAAAGTCTGATGTGTAATTTATTTTGTAACCGCAAATCTTTGTACATATATATATATAGAGAGAGAGATCACTAATATTTTGTCTATTGGAACACTGAAGAAAATAAAGGGTACTTTGCAATTTCCACACAACTTGTTAACTTTTACTAAACGTAGCCCAGAAAATCATTCATACCTTTTAAAATAATGGGTATTCTGTGCACACAAGTGTGTGATATGTCTAGATTTGCCTTCTGGTCTGTTGGTTTTGTGATTAGCTAATGATATGCTACTCTGCTGTACAGATGTAAAAAGTAATGCATTGCTTTGCTCCCTTTTTTTTTTTTTTTTTTATTTCACGACAAATGGATTTTTAAGCCTGTTAAAGTAATATAAATCCACTGGAATGGTATTTGTAAAATGCAGATATTCCTGAAGCT
This sequence comes from Limnodynastes dumerilii, assembly GCA_011038615.1. Classification (NCBI taxonomy): domain Eukaryota; kingdom Metazoa; phylum Chordata; class Amphibia; order Anura; family Limnodynastidae; genus Limnodynastes; species Limnodynastes dumerilii. The sequence continues at coordinate 55,484 of WWET01004197.1, forward strand.
GTTGTGAGTTGGGTTAATTATTGAAAGAATAAAATAAAGCACTAAATGGGAAGCATCAAAGCCTGAATTAAATGTGTCTTTTTGCTGACAATGTATACAATGTAATGGATCCCTTTTCTGATTCTACAAAGAGGTGGGAAGGAAGACACCCTTCCAACAGGCACCTGACTGATTTTTTTCTGATGTGGCTTACATACAGCAGAGCCAATGCTAGAAGACAGATATCCGGCTGCTGCTTGATGCAACCGTGCATGTGCCTTGCTGGCAACACTGGTTTTATGTTAGCAGAATGTGGTTGAGTCTATTCCTCTTTAGGCTTGTGTGTCACGTGTAGCAACACACTTTAAAAAGTAAAAATCCACTCTGGTATTGTAATATATTTTTTTTTTTTAAGGTCTGGTAGGAGTGGGCACTTAAAAGGGTTATTGTTCCAACCCCTCTCCTCAAAGAAAAATGACAGTACAATAAAGGTGTACACCTTAAACACAGAGAACAAACATTGTGCAAGTTACTATGTTCTCCTATGATTATACAAAACAAATGATCCACGCATGAATTAGTGGGGCATGTGCTTAATATAGTAACAAAAATAACCTGTATAAAATGTTATCTACATGCTGAGGAGATGTATGATACCGTACAATACAGGGAGTCTGAAAGCTCAGATTAGCAGGTGAGGTGGGACAGTGGAGCAGGGTGTGGGTAGAGTCCCTGGACTCAGGAGTGAGTGTGTAAAAAGAATAATTTAAAGGGCAACAGCTGGGTCATCACAGTGATGGTATAGGAACTACTCAGTGAAATTAAATAACTTTAAGAATCTGACTATACAGCAGGATCAAGGCTATTCAGAAAGGGACCTAATTTTACATAATACATTTTCTAAATTGGGAAGACTGCCCTTTTGTCAAAAACCTTATTTTCAAAACCTTATTATTACAGCTGATATTAAATTGTTGTAACTCCTAGAGGCCAGATTTACTAAGCTGCGTGTTTGGGAAAAGTGGAGATGTTGCCCATAGCAACCAGTCCGATTCTAGCTCTCACTTATTACATACTAGAGAATGTCAGCTAGAGTCTTTTCCACTATTCCAAACCCGCAGCTTAGTAAATCTGGCCCCTAGAATGTGACTGCAGATAGGAAACACAAACTATGTAGTCTGCCCTTTCCAATCACCCTCCAAGTGAAACAACTCCTCTTCACACTTACCCTGGTCCTACCAATTATATAAAGAGCACCTGTCACTCCCCACCACACACTTAAACAAGGGTTAATTGAGTTAGCAACCAATTAACCTACTAGAATGTTTTGTTTTTTTTTTGGCCATGTGGGAGAAACCCACGCAGACACGGAGAACATGCAAATTCCGCACCAGTATTGACCTGGAATTGAACTTAAGACCTCAGTGCTTTGAGGCACAAGTGCTGCCCCTGAATACCTTCGTTAAAATCATGGGATACTTTCCTTGACGCACACTGCTCCCCAACCTTAAGTAATGGCATCGATGATCAGTACCACCGGTTCTTGGGTTTTGAACGGCTGCAGATTTGAATTTGTTTGTCCACCACAGAAGATCTTTTCTTTTTCTGCTGAAAAGGTGGTAACCCGTACTTTCGCAGTTGGGTTCCTGTACCATTGTTCCTAAAACAGTACTGAAGTGCTCTTGTGCAGTCTGTCCTAAGGAATTGCCTCTACTGTGACAAGACTCATTCCCAATTATTTCAGTCACTAATAAACTAACTGGGTTTTTTCCCAGTTTACTATGCAACCATGATTCTGTAAGACTTGAAGGACTCTGGCTGTTTGGGACTCTGCTTGTGTCCTGTGTTTGTCCCTGCTGCCATCTGTAAATTGTTGAGCTATGGCCAGATCTGTATCTTCTATGTTCTGAGATAATTGGAATTAGAACCTTTTGTAAAAGTGTGGTTGTTTCAAAGGAAATGTGTGGAAATATTACTTCACTGAAAGTGTGGTTTATTAGTGGAATAAACTAGAGAGATGTAATAAAATACAAGATTTGTGGTTTATCTTACAGCATTGTGTGTGGTCTTCAAATGAATTTAATACCTTGTACTTCATGTTACAAAGGGTCTTCAATGGGTAGTGTTCTGTTTGTAGCAGCACCAGAGGGTAACAAAGGAACCCTCCTCCCTCCTTTTTTAGACCACAGGCACCCACAAATGAGTATTACGCAGAACTGGCACACTTATTGGTGAGGAATATATTTTTAAAAAGTATTTTCTGGTATTTGTATCAAGCATATATTTTGTATTTTAAATGGACAATGTTATATAGTAAATAAACAATCCTATCTACTGCCTATGTTATACAAATATCTTCCAGTGTCTCTAGTATTCTATGCCTAAGGAGTATCTGTTTGACTATTATAATTTAACGAACTTAAAAACAGCTCTCTGCTAGATTTGCTTTTCCTTTGTTTCACTATTACAACCTCATCAGGCAGCCATATCTCTCTCACTGCCATTTTCTTCAACTGTCTTTCACCACCGGTTGCAACTGTCTTCTCTCTTTTTTGTTCAGCACATGCACAAGGTCACTACTTCCCCTTTTCTGCCAACTGGGATTCTGGGACATGTAGTTCCAGGCAGAGAGATAGATAGAGGGGTCAATTTACAAACTTCATTTTCATGTGATGATGTCCATTTTCATGTAAATGAAGGTTTTCATATTTAAAAACGATGGATTGGCATGGAAAATAGCTAAACTTACCTGTCCGGGAGCCACGTCCGACTGAAGATATCAGTGTGTTTCATACCGGGACTTGATATCCTGCAGAGGAGTCTTTGCGCATGTACAGGACTTCATTCATACGAGTTATGAATTAAGTGACCTGTGTTGAACACAGAGATCATCACGGGACCTCGCAGGGCAGGTAAGTTTTAGTACATTTTATGAACGAAGCTGCCAGACTTGCTCCGAGCCTGGAACAGCTTTGTTCATTAAAAAAAGCTTTACGGAAATAGAGCCCAGAGAGAGAGATATTTGGTTGTCAGTCCTGTTTAAGATTTTAAGATTATCCTTATGATTGTTAACTTCTAGCACCTCTCATGCATGGGAGGGTATTCCATTTATCAACTATCCTTTTCAGTGAAAAAATCTTTCTCACATTTACTCTAAACCTAATACCCTTCAGTTTAGTGCATGCTTATATGTTGTAATTCTCTCCTTTAGAAAAATGTAATATGTAATATTTTTAAAAGCTTATAATCACATCACCCTCCTCATTCCTTTACATTCTCTACTCTAATACCGCTTTCACATCACCCTCCCAGAAAAACCCGGTATTTTGTACCCAGGTCTTTTCTGGGAGCAGTGCCGTGTCATTCTCAAAACCGCGTTATAAGTCCACCAAAAATCCGGGAAATTCCCGGGTCTGACCCTTTCAGATCACCAGGAATTTCCCGGGTTTTAGTGGATTTTTAGCGCTGAAGAGCATGCTGATGCTTGTAGTGCTACAATCAGCATGATGCCCAAGGATGACAGGGCATGCTAGCGCTTGGAGAACCACAAGTGCCATCATGCCCTGTCACCCGTTACAACAACACACAAATGAATACCCC
>WWET01004197.1:105297-127371 GCA_011038615.1 Limnodynastes dumerilii
AGATAGATAGATAGATAGATAGATAGATAGATAGATAGATAGATAGATAGATAGATAGATAGATAGATAGATAGATAGATGCAAAAGACATCCCAGCACTCTTGCAATTAACCAGCAATGATTTATAACTTTTTATCTTTAAAATAAAAGTCAGAGAATTCATTACATATATTTGCAAATATATGATGAGCCACCAGCCACTTACAAGGCTTCTCTATTTTGGTGGTCCTAACTCTAAAACTGTCAGAGTCCAAATTTTGGGTCATATATCATGTATTTTTAAATTGAGAGCTCACCCCCAGCAGAGGTTCTCAAGTCTCCAAAACAGCTACTCTGAAACAGCTGCTATCCCAGACACGCTTTAAAACACACTTTAAAACAAACACACAAAATGGAGGTTGCGCAAATCAATTGTCAAAAGTTAATATACAGCAAGTGCTGCAAGGTATATGGAATTTACACAAATACACAAAAGACACCCCAGCAGTCTTGCAATTAACCAGCAACAAAACATAACATTCTATCTTTAAAATAAAAGTCAGAGAATTTGTTACATACTTTTGCAATTAAGAAGGAAACTACACATGAAGAATAGCTCTCCCCATCCCCCCTATCCCACTTTCCCTGGCTAATTTAAATCCCTTCCCCCCACACTTCTCTGCCCTGACTAAGATCACATACGCTCTCCTATATGCCAAATCTAAGGGCCACTTCTCACTTCTCATCCTACTGGATCTATCGCAGCCTTTGTTACTGTTGATTAGCCTCTCCTGCTCCACAACCTTCACATTCTCTGCCTCTGTTACTGTCCACTCCTTCTCTGTCTCAAACCCCAGCTGCTACTCCCCTACCACTCCTCCTTCTATTGGCGTTCTTCAAGGCTCAGTTCTTGGTCCTCTTCTCTTCTTGCTCTACGCCTCCTCTCTGGGTGATCTCATCAGCTCCTTTGGCTTTTACTACCACCTCTATGCCAACAACATTCAAATCTATCTCTCCTCCTCCTACCTCTCCCCCCTTTCTCTAGTCCAGAGTGTCAGATAGCCTCTTGACCATCCCCTCATGGATGTCCAGCGCTTTCTCAAGCTTAACATGGACAAAATTGTAGTCTTCCCTCCTTCACGTACGGTTGCAATCTCCGGTTAGAAAATGTGAATTGCGAAAAGGGACATCCGAAAGTTCCTTTTCGGATGTCCCTTTTTCGAATACTTACCAATTTAGACTTTTTTTAATGAATGGGTGAGTATGCCATTCAGCATACTTCACTCATTCACTTTCGCAATGAGCAATATCCCTCTGCCGCACCTCTGCCACTGCTATCACTAGACAAAGGACAGGTGAGTAAACTATCTGGGGTAGGGAGGGTTAGGGTCAGGCTATAGGGGAGGGAGGGTTAGGGTCAGGCTGTAGGGGAGGGAGAGTTAGGGTCAGGCTTCAGGGGAGGGAGGGTTAGGGTCAGGCTGTGGGAGATGGATAAAGAAAAAGGTAATAGTGGGTGAAAGCGCTGGGTAAGTGTGATAAATGCAATAGTAAAACAATGGTATTGCTAAATAAAACAATGTAGTACATGCATAGCGGCATATAGGGAAAAAACAAACATTAAAAAGTCACTTTCTGTTAGGTTGACTTTGTGGTTTAGATTAAGCTTCCTAGAATTGGTCCATATATATAAAACAAAAGGAAAAAAACAGAGTAAGTATACACATATATGGAATGATGATGAACAACTATGCCTGAGTTAAAATACTTTACTATTTAAAAAAACAAGGCAATAAAATACAAATAAACAATAAACAGTGAAGAATTCCTTATACCCTGATTAGGGTCAGGCTGCAGGGGAGGAAGGGTTAAGGTCAGGCTGCGGGAGATGGAGGGTTAGGGTCAGGCTGCAAGTAAGGGAGGGTTAGGGTCAGGCTGCCAGGAAGGGAGGGTTAGGGTAGTGAGATCGGAGGGTTAGGGTAAGAATTAATGAAAGTAGTGGTGGAGCTCGGTGCTCCGTGGATCGATTGCAATACCTCCTTAAGGCATATGCAATCGAAGTTCGCAACTGGCTGGGAGGAATCTGAATTTTCGAAATTCAGATTCTCTATGCGGGAACCCACACCCCTTCACTTATGCAATTTACCCCTACTATCTCCATTACTATCGGTAACTCCACCCTAGCCCGGTTCCTCGGCATCATCCTCACTTACCTTCACCCCCTACATCCGCGACCCTCTCACTGTCTTGCCACTTTCACCTCCGCAACACAGATTGCATCAGACCCTTCTTAGCCACAGATGTCACTAAAACACTAATTCACTCTCTCGTTATATCCCCTCTCGACCACTGCAACATTCTCCTCTCCAGTCTCCCACTGAACCGTCTCACTCCTGTACAATCCATACTAAATGATGCAGCCAGACTTCACACTGGCTTCTTGTCCATTGCAGAATTCTCTTTAAGCTCCTTACCACAACCAACAAGGTTCTCTCCTCCTCCACCGCTCCCTACCTCTGTTATCTCCATCCACACTCCCGCCCAACCCCTCCGCTCTGCCTCTGCCTCAACTCCAACCTCATAACTACCTCTCACTCCCGCATTCAGGACTTCTGCCGGGCCACCCCTCTGCATTGGAACAATTTACCACAACCTATTAGGCAATTCAACACTCTTCAAATCTTCAAATGCTCCCTTAAAACCCACTTTTTCAGGCTAGTCTACCCTTCCTCCAACTAAGATTACCTGCCCTCCTCATCTTCATACCTGTGTCTCCTGTTTGTTTACCCCCTCCCGCTTAGTATGTTAGATCTAATAAGCAGGACCCTCCTCCCTCCTGTCATCACTCTCTACCTCTACCTTGTCCTCAATAATTCCCACCTTTTCTCTCTACTGTCTATCTCTCCCCTTATTCATCTGCTCCTACACACATATCCTGCATCTTTATTTTCCATACATATTGTTCTGCTATGATGGTGGCATCTGAAACAGCTGTTGGGATGTGATTGGTTGGCCATGCCCCTATTATTCTGCACTGACTTTGCGCCATCGTTCAGCATCCGATGATATTTCCTTATTGCTAATATGGACTTTTTCAGCTAATTTTTATGAACATTTGTGATACATTGCCTGCATGGATTTTATGCAATATTCAATCTTCAGCTTTCAATCTTTTGCATTGCCTATGTGGACTTTGTGCAATATTTAACCTCTAGTTAACTATACTATTTACTTGATGAACATATACTTTTCACTTGAGGAACATTTACATGATATATTTTGTCACATTGTGGATATTGCAGACTGGACAATCCTGGACAATATTGGTGGACCAAATATTAGCTGAATTGTGAATCAGTTGTGGATGCAGATTATTTTTAAAACATTTTTCCTCTTTAACTTGACTTTTTTGTTGCCTATTGCCTGTGTTGCATGCTCATATCTGAGTACCAATATATAAAATAAAATAAGTGTATTCTTTTGCATTTTGAAACTGGAACAAAAGTTAGCTGAATAAGCAATCCCTCTTAAAAAACACACAATGCCATTTTTATCCCACAAACATTCTCGTCCTGGCTTTCGTAGCCTGATTACATAGCTCATTATAAAGTCTAGCTGTGGAAAAATATTGATGCACAAGTACTTCTTATGGGTCCTGTTAAATTGTGACTTCATAGAAACGGCTTTACAGACAGCCAAGGCCTAATCATGGCAATTTTGTCATAAATGCAGCATGCCTTGAGCTTCTGATTAGATCCTAATAAAAGCTGTTAGAACCATCTCCTCAATGATAATTGTTATGGTGTTTTTTGAAGTGAAGCATTTAGTGTTTAACTCAGCTAAGCTACTAAACACATTTTACTTGATGGAACATTAAAACAAAGAGAATAATGCTTCACGCTAAAAATTGCAATCTTCCACAGTCATGTCTGTTTCTTGACAGTTAACTAATTTTGTACGAAAGCTACAGTCTGGCTTCTAGACCCTTCCATATCCAACTTTTACATGATACCTTTTATCATAGGAGTAAACTCTGAGGGGTTATCAGCACCCACAATGTTACCACTAGACATATCAGGGCAGGTAATGAGAACACCCATAATCATTTTAAAAAATTGGAAGTTATTATTCCTTCATATCATATAAAACGTTTATTCGTTGTTTTCTCTTTAGATACTTTGATAGGGTACCACATTTTTATTATACTTTTTAGTTTAAAAAGTATTTACTTGTAGTTATGAAATGACCACTTTGTACTACTTTCAGTAATCTCCACTAATCTCTCACCCTGCTCTCTGACATGATATTACACCATAACGTGTAATAAAAACTTAACAGAATTTATTATAATAATAATAATAATAACAGTAGTAATAATAATAATAATAATCAGAAAAGGTCCCTTCTATGTTCTTTTTTGGACCAGAGTGAAGTAGACTGGAGACAAAGTTGTAACGTCAGGCCCAATAGCAGTTATCGGGCCTGGTGGTACTAAATTTCGACTGTGGTTTTGTAGTTGTTTTTAAAGATAAGCAAAATAAATGCAATTGGGGCAGTAAAAAATTAGCAGGTTTTTTTTTTCCAAGATTGGAGAATTTATTCACTGCATTTTATGAATTAGCATTTAGAGATGCACATAGCTTTTTTTTTGCATGGATAGGAACTTCTATGAGTGGTCATAGATGATGTAAACACAACCAGTTTTCAACAGTATATGGGATATTCCTGTAATAGTGTTGTTCTCACTGCATAAACACTCCCAAGCACATATTGATATTATATGTAATTCTTTCATTCAGCTAAATTGTTAAGGAAGGGGCAATACAAATTTAGGGAATCTGCGCTATAGATGAGCAAGTCTGTATTTATTTGAATTGTGTATCAACTCCAAGGCACATCAAGAAGAAACCCCCTATCTCAGAACCAGCAATTGTCAGAGGCAGCCACAGCACAGACTCAGAGACAGGACTCAGAGACACACAAGTGAATCATTCACACACATGTCTGGGACAAAGGGTACAGCTGGGTATGGAGCGGCCCAGGGGTATGGAGCAGCCCCAGCAATCCAGCACTGCATCCATCTGCATCCACAGCTGCAGATCTGCTCTACTGACATTGTGGAACTGCTTCAGCCTGTAAGTCATAGCTTTCTGCATAGTGAGGCACAGGAGAATGCCTCCAGCTCTTCAAGCCATGATGAATCATTCACACACTTTGGGCTGGATTTAGACCTAGTTAAGTGCTTGAACTTAGTTACTCCTGGGCTAAACCATGTTGATTGCAGGGGAGTCATATTTCATCTGTTGCAAACAGATTAGAATTGAGAGGTGATGTTTCCTATCCCAAGTCTAAATAACAGTGTGATAGTAAAGCTGGTCAGTATCTGTGTGCAGTAAGCAATTCAAAGATATATCCCTGCATGCAAAGAATACAATTAACTTGACTCTCCCTGAAATCAACATGGTTTAGCCCAGGAGTAACTAAGTTCAAGCACTTAACTAAGTCTGGATCCAGTCCTTTGAGAGGAACTTCCTCTCCTCACAGTGGATCGGATCCAGACCTCTGTACACGTTCCGTACATACGGAGGTCCGAGAGTTTGCACGTAAGAGGAAAGTGAACTCCCCTTTCATGGACAGACTTTGCAGCCTGTACTGTATAATATAATGCTTCCCCACATTCACCTTGCAGAGTTTTTGCGAGTAGAGAGGATGGGCCGCCCTATCGTCTGGATGGAATGGAAGGAGATCCAAGTATAGCAACTGCACATGCACAGATGTTACAGTTAGGATTACTTACACAGAAGGCTTATGTAGGTAGGAAGTCAGGATCCAGTCCAGTGTGTCTTCCGACGGCTGCCTGACTTTAAGACATTCTCCTGCATCTCTGTGAAGACCACAGTGTAAGGTTTTATTCTGATTTTATGTGGCCTATATTTATAAAGCAACAATTTTATTCTGTTTTATCATTTTTTATTTACTCCTTTTGTGTCCTTTTATTGTGTTTGTGTTTTGTAAGTCCACACAAAATCCATCTCTTATACACCTCTCATCACATATTTTGGTTGCAGTACTCCATAGATTTAATTATTTTAAGGAACTACCTCAATTTCCCATTTTAATCTTGCTGGAGAAGACTATATATATTGCACATGCACAATCCAGTTGTTACGCACGGAAACCTGTTACACACGGAGTTCAACTCCGTGCATGAAGAGATCCATAAGAAGGGAAGTGCCACTAATTCGTAAGTAAGATGTTAAGAAAAGTGGATGGGGAGGCATTTAAATAGGGTATTATAGACTGCACGTACTATAAAGAGGCCGCACAAAGATATGACAGAGATTAAGGTAGCCCTATGGATGCGGAAGTCATTAAAGATTCGTAAGAACAAGGGAAGTGTCGTGGGAGTTAATTTGCAACTTAGGTGTGTATATTTGCAAAGCCGCATGTACTTTTTTAGAAACTTATCTATAATATTTTTATTATTATTATTATTATTATTATTATGATGATGATTAATATTATATATTTTTTATTTCACCTATTGAGGAGTGATGGGGGCCCCTAAAACATGTGTGTACTTGGCCCCAAGATTTCTGTTGTGGAACCTGTTCACCATCTCTATACATGTAATAAAATGTGTGGTATATTAGGGGTATGGGGATAGTGCACTATATAAGTACATATGTGGTATATTTGGGGTCTGGAGAAAGCACACTATATACTGTATACTATAATATTAACCATGTATATTGCAGTATTCCATTCTCACATGTACATTATATAGTGTACCACATCCAGACCGCTAATATACCCCACATCTATTACAAGCATTTGGAACCCCTCTGCAAAAATAACCTGCATATGGAAGTGATTAAATACAATGGCCAAATTACTGTAGCTCAGGCTGCAGACATCTGTTTGTTTTGTTTAAATTATATTTCAGTTTTGAATTTTGAATTTTAATTAGGTAAATAACAGAAGCAAAGTTTTTTTTTAATTTATTTAGTCCATTTTATATGTAAATGTGACTGTCACATATTAGTGGCTGATACTGTTCTCTATTGTATTTATTATACTTCAATACATTATTTTATGTTAATCAAATAGGAAAATGTGACTTTACCATTTGCTGCTAACACATAATATACATAATGGGCCGTATCCAGACCTACGCTGGCTGCCGTTAAGATGTTGCCCGGCGTAGCTATGGAAACGTTGTGTGGTGTTCCCCTCCGTTACTACGCTGCAGTTAGTGAAGATAGGCGGGGGGAGGGAGGGTAATGAGGCTGGGAGGGCTGTGTTAGCGTAGCAACGCCACTGTCCCAGCGTATTAACTCTTGCTTACGCCGGCTGAAGTTAGGGTAGCCTTCAGCCGGTGTAAGCGAGTGTTAATACGCTGGGGCATGGGGGGAGTGAAGCGATGGTACGCTGAGCGTTAGCACGCTCAGTGTACCATCGTAGCTCTGGATCAGGCCCAATATATCTAAACTATTATAGTGTTCCCAATATGTCTGCCACTGACCTCATCCAATAAAATGTAAGAGTAAGGCCAGATACTGAATTTTTGGAATACAGCTCTAGAGTCAGCCTAGCATTATCTATCAATTGCCAATCTTTTAAACATATAACACATATGAATTATGAACCATATCAGCCTGTGATGATGAATTAAACATAAATTTTAGATAAGACCGTAGGTTCCAGCTGATACAGCAAAAGCTGTCCCAATTGTAAATAGTTTTCAAATAACATTAAATAAAATATGCCAAATTTTGGAACATGATGTATCGCCATTTTGTTGTACACTTCGTTCACATAGAGTGCCTACAACTAATCTTTGCAGTCAAATGCATATGTCTGTGTTCTGGGTAGTCCTAAAACCTGCAACAGATGCTCAAAACAGCTGCAAGCACAAAGTCATTTTAGGGTATTTTTTATGGGTAATTCATGGATTTTCTAACAATGTAAATTGAAAAAGACATCACTAGATGGCAGAGTGGGACAGCAATCAACATATTCTAGAAGATTAACTGCTTGACAGAGTGTTGTTAACTGTGCTCTTGCCAATAAAACAACAGTATACTTATTACGTATTACATATTACCATACTTCCCTCAACCAAATGATGAGGATATACTGAAGTCTTTCAGATCATTTACATATGTAACTAAATATTAGTTTTTGGTATATTTTTAGTAATCTGCTGACAAATCAGTATTGCCACTATTGCTGCAATAATTTATGCTATTTTTACAAGGAATTTTTACAATATTACAAGCCTCATTTATGGCAGAGACCATCTCTTAGAAGGTTAAGTGGTGCCTTATATGACAACTGTAAAATGGTTATGCTAAGCCACTCATATTGCAGGGAAGCAACAATTCCTACTGGATGTCAGTTGTCCCTATGGCAGCTTCAGAACATGACATCTTATTGGCTGGAAAAATGTGACATTCGAAAATCCCCATGTGATGCCAGCCTTGATTAACTAGATGATGTTGATTGTAAAGTGAAACTGTCGCTTATTGTTACTTGAGGGACAGGAAGCATAAAGCCAATTTGCAAACATAAATAGGGCATTAGCACATGACTAAATGAAGTGAAAACCACCTTCCTGGCCCGTAGGCTTGAAATGTAACAGGGTACGTCTGTAGTTCTAGTCTGAAGAGAGGTGAAGCTGCAAATCTCAGAGTGCATCAACATAAAATAAAAGTGACAGCAGAACGGGTACTTAAAATAGAACTCAGGCTTGCTATATATCTTTGCATTAGGTGAATTAAGTCTCTCGTGTTTCTTTCATTCCTAGCAATCTCTCAACTATAGGGAAATATGCAGATTGTTAAACTTCAATTTTATAACTAAAATTTCCTGCATAAAATTATTTATGTTATGTATTATTTGTTATAGAGAATAACACCTGTCTAGAGCTACCAATAGATTCTACAATTAATGCTGCTGGGATTTTGCATTGAGACTAAACTGCAATAGTATTTACAAAGCTGATTCCAAAACCCTTTGGCTTCTCGCTGGTGCGTCTCAGTGTTTCATGCAGCTCTCCTCCTGTTTCACATGGTAAGGAAAAAGGAAACATCTTTATTACGTGCATTATGCATATGTGTCCCATCAAGGTCAAGCATGCTCCCTTCTACCTGCCATGTTGCTAGAGATACCAGAATAACACTCTGATTTCCGAACATTTCTGGGTTTGGGAGAATCATGATGGAAATAGCACAGAAAATACTAGCCAAAGAGGTGGATCAGGGACAAAATCTATTATCCCTGTTCAAAATCCCTCTGAAGATCTACAAAAAAAATCACCCAAAACCTCTTAACCATGCAGTAAAAGCGGTGATATTTTTGCACTGCTCTCTCCAACTTGAAGGACTAGTCCCAAAGAATTCCTTTGGAGCATTGGTATAAATTAATGTCAACATCGCTATCATTGGTACACCCCACTCTACATCTCAGCCCACTCCTCATGGAAGGTCTGAGGTGGATAATGGCCCAGATCCTCAGGTCCGTACAACTGTGAAATTTCGTATAGCACGTACGTAATTTCACAGTTTCAAATGCGCACAACCTTTTTACACCGTCATATGGGTCGGTTTACGTAATTGTTACGTATGCCACGGGTTACAGGAGAGCGGGGGTTGTCCCCTCATTTACGATCATCGTATCCGGAGATACAGATGTAAATGAGGGGATGGGGCGGGGGATGGCCCATTACGTGCACTCCCTGCTATGATGCCGGCCGTAATGACCTCGGCCGTCTAGGGGGTCTAGATCCAGCCCAGTGAGAGTGCGAATACATCCCTAACCCCTTTCCCTTCACCTTACCCCTCCTCAATTTGACATTTACTTATACAATAAATTAGTAGTTGGGCGAGGCATAGAAGATAAGGCCAGGACCTCAAAATCTGTTCACTATGTATACTATTATGCAAACTGGACCAAATGCTGTCTATTGATCACTGTATTGTTTATTTTGTTTTCTGAAACCTGTGTTTTATTTTTTTTTAGAAAGGACACAATACAATATGGTCTATATATAATTTGGCTTGCTATTATGTTCATGTTTGGCATATTTTATTAAACGTATTATAGTAATATGAATGGAAATATAAGTTTATTTATTTTCACTTTAACATATTTTAAATAAATGAGGGCATTACTCAATAAACATTATCAAACTGCTATCATGTCAAATAATGTTAAATGATGTTAATTTAAAAAAGTAAGAAAAACAACTTTAATAATATATTTACATTGTGACTGTGTGACTGTTTTATTAGTTCCATTTCCATTACTTTTTGAAACTTATTTAAACTGAAGGTTTGCCTGTAATAAAATAAGCTTTTCTACTCTTTTGTATTGCTCTTTAGGAAAGGACTCGGTAGAAGATGAGAAAAATTATTGTGTAAGTCCCAGACTGTATCTCTGGACTAAATACCTTTCCAATTTCAATGTGCTTTGCAATGCTATCATATTTCCTTTTTGGACCTATGAGATTTGTATGAATTTTACAGCAGCAAATTTTTTCCTGCGTATTAATAGAGTCTTTAACTTTTGTACTTGTAATGCTGGCCATGTAATGATCTGACAAATGAAATGATTGCTCGAGAGAGTCAACAATCTTGAAGTAAAGTTCATACTCTAAACATTTATTGTCCAATGTGGTCAGTATGGAAAATTGTTGTATTCATAGATTGTTGTGTGTTTACTGTATTGTGTGTCTACTGTGTGAAATATCAGTAAAATATTAAATATTGCATTGGGAAGAACATTGGTGTTGTTTACAAAGTCATGTAAACCAAAACAACTATTATATTCTTTCAAGAGTAGAAATGTACAATTATTCACAACATGTTGATGACTGTTAGGCATATACAAGGAATTTGAGATGTGACACCTATACCGACTGCAGAAAGTTTGTGGCAAAGCATACTTGATAATATCAGAACTGACTGCAGAGGGCTGCTTTATGCAGAATCTGAAGCCCATCTCCAAAATTCAGAGCACTAATTATCAACAGTGCAACTGCCCTGGTGCAAAAAATATAATTGTAGTTTCAACTAAAGCTCTTGGGTCGGTTTGGGTCATCATATAATAAAGACAATATAGAAAAGTAAGCATCTACCGTCTGTAATGCTGGGTCATTATCAGGTAGTGAAAATGGTCTTGGCTAAAGACTACCTTGAAGGTGGGAGATAACCCATTTCCTGATTTGGAAATTACCACTATTAGATGCATGAGCAATACCTAGATCCCTTTAAGTGAGAAACGTCCAGTGAAAGGAAATTAAAAGGCTTACAGGGCTCTATTTACAAAGCTTTAAAAAGTTAATTTTGAAGTTATAACTCCAAAAATGAACTTTTTACTATTTACTAATGCTACACTGCCATGGAAATCAACAGTTTCCATGGCCATGCAGTCAAACTTCTCCTGTGCTCGCCAGCCTGTTTTTTTCAATGTGGGCTAGCACTTTTAGCTATTTATTAACCCTCAGAGTCGAGTTTTACACTCCGCTCTGAGAGTTAAAATAACGCCATCTCAGACTGGCGTTCAAACTTCTATTCCAGCATTCTCCCCATATAATCCCCTTTTTCTCCCATTAATAGCTGTTATTAGGGGGATAAAAGGGGTATATATATGGGGAGACTGCCGGAATATATGTAAATACAAGGTGTCTTAAAAAAAACAAACATTTTTTTTATAAAATTAAAAAACAATAAAAAAACAAAACAACAGAAATAAAAGAAAACAATAGAACAGCTTTAAATACTTACCGGACCGAAGACATGTCTGCCCGCAGGTGCCATTCCTGACATGGCGAGCCTGCTCATGCGCAGTGCTTCTCATGCTGGGACTTAATTTTTTTACAAAGTCCCAGCAGAGAGACACTGCGCATGTGCAGACCTTCCGGTCACACGAAGAAAGCCCGCGATGACTGAAGAAAGTTCAGATGTCATCGCGGGACAGCCAGCGGAGGGTGAGTATTAGTAAATAGCATGAACATAGCTCACAAGTTCTCAGAGAGCCAATTCGAACTTGCCTGAGCTACGTTCATGCATTCTTAGTAAATAGAGCCCACAGTTCATACCTCCTGAACTGCGGACCTGGGAAGGGGGCGTGGCTTATAGAAGGAGGCAAGTGCTGGTATACCATACTGTTGTATACTGGCACACTTTAAGCACAGGACTGCAATTTAAAAAAAATGCATCCTACATTTGTAAAAATAAAATCAGCTGCAATTATTGGAAGGATTTACTGTAATGAAAACTAAAACTACGACTGCAACTCTAGATGGATTCGGCAAATATATTTCCCAACAATCTAAACGCAGATACAGAGTAGTTATGTGTAATATGGAATGGCTGGGTATGCTTCAAGCAAGCAATTAACTTACAATACACTTGATTGAATGATCATGAACAAATGATTGAAATTTGTATCCTTTTAAATAAAAGTTTTAAAATGCTCTTTAAAAAAACCCCCCAAAAAACTAACATGCAGCACAAAGCATACACGGAATTGCTATACCTTTAGTGAAAGGATAACTGCCGTTGCAACAGTCCCTTATTGGTTGTGAAGTGTCGACCATGGCTTGTGCAGGTGTGTAGCAAGTAAACCTGGCATGCTTAGGTCAATGTTCAGGTCTGGATTGACCTGCTGTACATTGAATACATTTATCCACCACTTCCATCCCATGTGATGCCTCTTTGATTAAAGGCAGTGTCAGCAATATGCTCGGATCTGTATACACACATTTATGTCTATTCTGGTCATGCACTGCGCAAAGGCACACAGATATATTCTACACCATAGGATATATTTTCCAGTCTGAATCAGGCAGACAGTGTAAGGTTATCTTAGTCAGGCTAGAGACCCAGTGTATGAGCATGCACTGTATATAACCACTCCTTAAAAAGCATTATACAGTATTCAATTTGGCTCACAAATATTTGCATCACTAGGTTTGAACCAACTTTGTAGTAGCACGGTTACACTCAACTATGAGTCTTGGTCAAAGACAGGCTTCAGCTTCCTCCCACAACTCACTTTTACCCTTAATATCTGTGTAACAGAATGCCATTTAATGTGCAATTGGTTATGCTCTGTTTAAGAATGCACTGTTAATTGGCTAAGCAAATCCTTACAATGTATAGTAATACATAATTAAATATTCATTCAATTAGAAATCGACAATTGTTTTGTGGCATGAGTAGTGTGAAAAATATGCAATACATGTTAAGCAATCAGGTGTTAGAAATTCTGGACCCAATCCAGACTGAGTTTAAGTGCTCATTATTAACCATACTATTAAAGAGAATGGACCTGATCCAGACTTAATAGCAGATTCCTTATGTTAACCTCCACTGCAGAATTCTGTACATGTGAATAGAAGACCTCTCCACATGCAGAACCCTACCTTAAATGTTCCAACATACACATGGTGAGTGGCTCAGCGAGTGACTGCACATAATTTTGCATTGGATGCACCAGGGTCGATGCAGAATAATTTATACTGCACATGCACAGTACATACTGACAAGCTATTTCCATACATGTCATACAGACATAACTTGTCATTGTGAAGTCTGGATCTGGCCCATTGATTTTAAACTTTTTCACAATGTTTTTCTTACAGGGTTTCTCTAATATTTCTCAGGCTGATTTACAGTATTCTAACACTTTTGCTGCTACTGGGCACCGTTTTCCACATATAGTCAAGTTGACGCAAATATATATATATATATATATATATATATATATATGTATATAGTGTAGTATATATAGTGAAATAATGAGAACTGCTGTCACAAATATAATTGGTATATAAAGACTTATGTGCTATATGTGCTAATAAGAGGTGTAGGTCTCACTGGAACTTAAGTGGAGAAATGAGAATTAAAGAAAATGATAACACAGACAGCTAGCAATGTGCAATTAAACATGATTGCATCATCCAAAAATATCTTCTGCAAACATCATAATTCATCTCTGGAGACATCCACTATTTGCTGAAATTATATACTGCAAGCAAATAGCAATCTTAACATTGGCGGATGTGGATTCATTCTGCACGTACAAGTACTGTGAATATGATGGTCCAGGATGGAAGTTCACAAAAAGCCTTAACTGACTACTTTTGTTTTTGTGTCTTTTTTAAAATCCATTTATCAATAGTGATGCTTTACCATTAAATAATACAGTATGAAAAATGTTGAATAAATTTACAGGTTGAATCAATAAAAACTCTATCTCCTCATCCATCTCTCAGTCCTATGTCTTGTATGTGAGTCTATAGACGGGTTCATATTTTTCCGATTTTCTATCCCTGTTTATTGATGAATCTTACTGTTTGTTTGGTTGAAACACAACACAAATGCCTCCCACACAATGCTTTTACAATGCAATTACACTGCAGTAATGCAAACTAATCCTACACAAGTTGGTCATTCACTGAAAAGTGATCTGTTCTGTAATGGCCGACAAATGGTTGAAATTAGGGCTTGACCGTTTGCTTTATCTGTCAGGTATATGTCCAGCTTAATACAATCCTGTTACCACAATATTAAAAAACAAAAAACAAAACAAGAATAACAAAGGCCTAACACATACACATATCATACCCTCCAACATGACCCATTCCATTAGGTACAAAATACTCTGCTCCTCCATTTCCAACTGTCAGTTACTATGGTAACCTCCTTTGTTGAAGAGGCAAATAGATTTTTAAATATCAGTTAATTCATTTAAAACAGGTGAATGACAGTTGAAAACTAAGGAGTGAGAAAATCGTGCCTAATGGAATGGGTATTTTAGAGGGTCTGACATACACATACATATACACATACTAGGGTTTAATTTAGTTAGTCTACTTAAAACCTAGTCCAGTTTATAACCGCATCACTGTGAGACATAAGTGCTAATCAGGTTACCTTAAATCAGGACTTTTCTGGGGCTTAGCCCTTCTGCCTAACGGCCAACTTCAATACTTTCTTTTTCCTCCTCAATCTTTTCTGCTCTATTATTATTATTATTATTATTATTATTAGGCTTATAGTATGCCACAAGGACTCTGCAGCACCTTGCTGTACAGGTACATAAACAGAAATAGAATGTTGCAAGTGGTAAAAGTATTCACATGTTGTCATTGCAATAAAGATAGATAAATGAACGAGTTCTGATCAGCTTGCCATGCAAGTTGCTCATTGGGGCAGTGCCGATTCTAGACCTAGCAGAACCTAGGGCTGGAGAAAAATTCTGGTGCCTGGCACCTGGCACCCTCCCTGCCCAAAAAAAATTAAAGTATGTATCCAGCCTTTTACTTCTAGCCCCTTGTATGTGCCCAGCCAATCACCTCTTCCAATTGTGTGCCCAGCCTCCATATATGCCCCTTTTATGTGTCCCTTAAATGTACCAGCCTCTTTTTGTGACCCCTTTATATGTCAGCCTCCTTTTGTGCCCCCATACTAAAAACTTTTTTAGAAAGTTTTTTATAAGGTAAAGTAACTTACCTTACTATCTTCTCCCTCTCTCTCCTTCCATTGAGAAGAACAGTGGACCAAATCTATTTCCATGAATAATGCTACCTCATAGCGTTATTCAATGGAAATGATTTGGTACTACAAGGCTCCTGTAGGAGTCCTGTATTGCCAGTACTGTTCATCTCAATGATGAGATGCGGCTGGTGCCTGTGAGAGCTGCAGTCTGTGTGACCGTGGCCCGGGGGAGGGCTGCATGACCTAAAGTAATCTTTAAGTCATTTAGGGACACTAGAACGGCTTGCATGCCCCCAGAAATGGCCCTGCATTGGGGATTAGTGTATATCTTATATTTATAATGTACATGTTACGCTATTAGGAAAAAAGAGAATTATCTTTACAGTTAATATCTTATATTTATAATGTTTCTGTTATTAGGAGCTGTCTCCAGGGCCCCCGCCAGAAATGTTGGGGCCTGGAACACAGCCACAACACTCTGCATCCTATGTGATGTCACATATAAGTGGAGTGCTGAGGGCCTGCATTACCTGTCTATGTAACAGCATAGGTCCACTAATGTACAGCTCTACAGCAGCAAGTATCTGTGGTAGGATACCACCAATACCTGCTGCTGGTGAGCTAAGACGAGTATCGGCGGGTCCCATCTCTCTTCAGGCCTGGGACAAAAACTCTCCTATGGCAGCCCTGACTGTCTCAAATGCATGGGAGGGTTTACAAACTTAAAAAAGTAAGGGTCTTCCTATTTTATCCATCTGAAGGTGACTCAGTAAAAGCTCATGAGATGTTCTTGTTTTCCCCAATGGAAAGAAGCAGTGGCGGAACTCTACCATAGGTGCGATGGCACCGGGGCCATGCTGATACAAGGGCCCACAGCCATTATCACCACACCCGGGCCCACAACTCGCTAGTTCCGCATCTGGAAAGAAGGACATATTTACTGTATTTAATGTACCATATTTTTTATAGAAATAAAATAATGACAATAGTTACTTGTTCTGTCCTTGTGTACATTACTTATTTGGGCTAAAAGAAATATAGAATAACTGCAAACATTATGCTTATGTTATTCTAATTAAGGCATAATCTCTTGTGTTTGGAAACAATTCTCTCTTCTGACACTAGTGATGCAGATCCTTTTGTCAAACAGAAGGAGAAGGATTTACTTGTCAAAGTTGATGCAGATGACTGGCTGGATATTAGACCAAGAACTGGCACGAGTGCTAGACATTATGTGAATAGAGCATACAATAAAGGATCAGTAAGGGCTGACTGCTACTTAAAATTAATCCCTGTGTATTTTCAGGAATGTTTAATAATGCATCTATCTAGATACCTATTACCTAAGAGTTAATTGGTTTACATATCACCATTCTTGATTATATATGCAAGCAAAAGTCTTAGGGTCAGTTTCACAGATAAGACTGAAATAAGTAAGCACGGATTCGCAAAAATACGCATCCAAGTGGCAAGGCAACTCCCATAACACTCCCCTTGTTCTTAAGGATCTTTAATGACTTCTGCGTCCATAGGGCTACCTTTATTCTCTGGGCCTGATTCAATTGCCGGCAAAGTTTTCAAAAACTTTGCGTCAGTAAAAATACGACGCCTTCGCCGGCAATTGAGAGATAAAAATTCGCCCATTCAATTATTTTTTTACTGCTGCGCTAAAACAGCAGCCAGCGGTAAAAAAAATAGCCATAGAAAAAAAAAATCTCTCAGTTAACGCAGCAGACCAGCGCTAGTGACAGACTATTACCCAGTGCCTGAAATCACGTTCTCACAATACTTCAGGCACTGGGTAATAGCCTCAGTAGCGCTGGCACTTCCTGCTAGCAGGAAGTGATTTGCAGCGTTAAGAGAGAGTTTTTTTTTGCTCTAGCAGCTGCTCAGCGGTCCCTGGATGGCAGGGCATGGTGCCTAATGCCCTGCCATCCATGGGCATGCTGATGCGATGCNAATCCGCACCTCTCATAGGTGCGGATTTTTATCGTTCAAAAACCGGCGTATTTTTAACGCTAGAAAAGAATTGAATTAGAAAAAAAAATAACGCTGGTAAATTACAAAAAAACCGTTAAAAATACGCCGGCGAAGGCTTTTTTGACAATTGAATCGGCCCACTGTGCGTATATTTGTGCGGGTTTTGCTAAAGTACGTACAGGATTTGCTAACCCAGCCCATAGTGCCTTATATAAATGCCTCCCGCCACCCACTTTTCTTTGCCTCCTACTTACGAAGTTCTGGAACACCCCTTCTTATGGATCTCATTAGGCATGGAGTTGAACTTCGTGCGTAACATTTGCATTGCACATGCGCAATACGCAAATAATCACCAAGATACACAAAGGACATGCATATATTTAGGTACCTTATTAAGTGTGAATCCAGTCCTTAATTATCAAATACTTTTAGCAAATGGCCTTTGTCAAAATATGATTTCCATCACAACTTTTTAAAAGTGAAATTTATTTATAGTCATGGTTTCCGTAACACCTTTAACTCTCATTCAGGCTATTTTGACTAATACTCTTGTCTGTTGGCCCCTTATTAGGAGAGCATGGTGAGTGGTTCACCAAAAAAGTAGGTTACAACTGATTGGGAAGACTGACTGTCAGGTTTTTTGGTATGCGGTCTGGGTTCCCTTATTCTGATGTCTGATGTTCAGACAGATAATGGAAACTAGGAGCTTTTATGTATTTGGGGTCCATAGGAGGCTTTCCACAGGTTAGGAATTAGAATTGCAGAAAACACAAGAAAGAGAAGTTTGCAGCAAGTTGAATTAGCTAATGCTGGAAACACACAAGGGACAGATTTACTAAGCTGCGGGTTTGGAAAAGTTGAGTTGTTGCCCAAAGCAACCAAATCAGATTTTAGCTGACATTCTCTATTTTGTAAAAAGAAAGTGAGAGCTAGAATCAGATTGGTTGCTACATCTCCACTTTTCCAAACTAGCAGCTTAGTAATTTGGCCCAAGGAGTTTGCAGATAAATTACAGGCTGGAAGGTCTGTAGCACAGAGATTCCTCATGGTTGCCTACTTTCGCAAATGAATATCAGGGAGATTGTGAGAGCACCATCAAGGCGCTGCACCAAAGGGGTGTGTCCTGTAGCGCCAAAGAGGTGTGTCCTGTGAATAGCTCTACCCATAGGTGTCTCTAGCACAGTAATCAAAATGGCAGCATCAGTATTATTGTCAGTGAATAAATCCTTTCAGCAGTTATTGTGGAGACTGTGAATAGGAAATCCATTGACTTGTTCATCCTTTTAGAAAAGCTAAATGTGGGTGACACTCAGTGGCGTATCTACCATGGGTGCAGAGTGTGCAGTGCACATGGGCCCCTGCAGACAAGGGGGCCGCCCGTGGCACTCACCCTGCACAGGGAGATTACCAAACACTTCAGGGAGTCAGGGAGATTACCCGATCTTCAGGGAGTCTCCCTGATATTCAGGGAGAGTTGGCAACTATGAGATTCCTGCAAGAAGATACTGGAGCAAGGGGTAATACAGAGTACAAGTTGTACTGGCAAAGTGAGGACTGTGAAAAGGGTTTAAATAGTAGGTCTCATTGAGCTATTGTTGGTAGTAGTCAGATGGTTATTAATACCATGATCTGGTTGGTCAGGACAGCTCTGAGGAGATATGTCACCACCCACTCGAAGTGGGAGTCAGAGCTGGGTGCCTTAATCAGGTATGAGTGACCGAGTCATACATGTTTACTGAAGCGAAGACAGCAATGGGTGTGGGCAGGCAGGGCCGCCATCAGGGGGAGACAGCCGGGCCTAGTGTCTCGGGCCCGGACAGAGAGGGGGCCCGGGATAGCCATCTGTCCTGCCCAGGACACTAGTAGAAAAATCGCTTTGTTTTATTTTCCCTCTGGAGATCCTCGGCTCAAACACTGACAGATTGTCAGTGAAGCCTATGATTCATCACAAAGACAGAGACAGAAATCTCCAACTCTAGCGATGACTCATTCACACTGTGAAAGAAACTTTCTCTCACAGTGTGTCATGTGACCTCCTTGGCTGCTGTCTGAAGAGACCTTAGACTTTCTCCTACTTTTCCAGAGCCAGAGTGATAAGGTATGAATTGTGGGTTGTTTTGGAGGATGTAGAGAGGCTATTAATAATAATTCAAAATCTTATAAGATTTTATAAAAACAATATAAAAATATGTGTAAGATAGATAGCCCTAATAAATGCAGGGATGGCAGTATTCAATAATCTTCAGTGTGAAATGTGGGTGGTATACACAGAAATTGTGTTTGTATATAGATTGTGTTAATGCATACAAAGGTGACAGATACTGAAAATTCCCAGTAAAAAATCAATATATGATATATATGAGATTTAGCCAGTTCAAAATTCATTAAATGTTCTATATTCTTTGTCCATTTCTGGTGAATAACATTACCAGAGCACCACTGTGAGCTGACAAAACATTATCCCAGAGATCAAGACCGGAATGGACGGAGATAGGATGCGCTCCAACCTTCATTAGAGTGCCCGGTGTCCCATGTTACGCAGATAAAGAAGAAACGGAGTGTGAGTAAGGGACCTTATCATACAGTGTGATTTAAGGAATATTGTGCAAATTATTATTAGTGCATACATTACTCCCACTAACACATACCTCCCAACATTTGAGAATTCTAAAGAGGGGCAAAATTTCGTGGCCTGGTAGAGGGGGGGGGGGGGGGGCTCGGCCTGCTAGAGGGTGTGTGTGTCTTACACCACCCAGTGGGCGTGTCTAGGAAAGTGGGTGTGTCTTGCACTGCCCAGATGAACGTGTCTAGTGCCTGCCCCTTTTATTTGACAACCATCCATATGTCTCTGCCTCTTATTATTAGGCCTGCCATCCATATATCTGCCCTTTATTATTTATCCAGGATTCATATGTCCAGCCTCCATATCTGCCCCTTTATTTGTCCTACCTTCATGTCTGCCCCTTATTTTTTATTATGTTCAGCCTTCATATGTCTCCTCCCTGTTTATTTGCCCAGTCTCCATGTGTGCACCTTATTATTATGTCCAGCCTCCATATCTTCCTCTATATTATTTGTCCATCCTCCATGTCTTCCCCTTATTATTATGTCCAGCCTCCACATCTACCCCCTGTAATGTCCAGACCGTATTTTCTGCCCCTTATGTGCAGCCTCCATTGTCTGCCCCTTATGTCCAGCCTCCATTGTCTGTCCCTTTAAATGTCCAACCTCCATTGTCTGCCCCTTTAAATGTCCAGTCTCCATTGTTTGCCCCTTTAAATGTCCAGCCTCCATTGTCTGCCATATCACCCACCCCCTGCATGCCAGTCTATCCAATACCACCCCTTGCATTCCAGTCTCTCTCCTATACCACCCCCAACATGCCAGCCTCTGTCTCCCATACCACCCACTGAATGCTACCCTCTTTCACAATGTCAACTGCATGCCAGCCTTTTTAATGACATGCCAATCCCTGTTTGCTATTTTTCTCTCCCATGCCCTGCATCCACAATGTTTTTTCTCAGAGAAATCCCTGCTAATATTTTCCATATTCTCTCTTGAAACACTTCTCCGATTCTCCTGTTTTCTCTTTTACCCTCACACACAGCACCCTACACAACACATTGAAACACACGCACATACACACAACTGTTACTTTAATCCCTTACACTGCTTTCTGTTACCTCCAGTCTGTCACCTCCAACATGCCAGTCTTTACACACAAACCACCTGCTAAACTTTACTTTAACTTTTCTCTCACACACAACACTCTGCATAACACAATGCCACACACACAATCAGCACCCTGCAAAACAGCTAGGAAGATACTTTTTCTTACATGTAACTCCTGCAGCCCAGCCAGCTCTGCATACCACGTGACTGCATGAGTCACATGGGCTGATGATGTCACAGGGTCCTGTCTTCTGCATCTGAAGCAGTGCTGTGCTGTGGAATCCCCCAGTGCTGCTATAGAGGGTTACGGTGGATAGACTGTCCATTTACCATGACCCTCTGCTGCAGAGTCAGACTCCATAGCACTGTTTAACATGCAGCCGGCACCTGCAGGAGAAATGTAAGTACAGGTGCAAACCCCAACTTTGTCCCGAGAGTCTGATCTCTCGGGACTAGTTGTGAGGCGGGTGGGACCAGGGCCGTTTCTAGGCGCGGGCGAGCTGTGCGATCGCACGGTGCGTGCCCCTAGCTGATTTAAAGAGGGAGCGCAGAGCGCAGGTTGGGCCAGGGGGCAGGGTGGCATATGCCCCACGGGCAGCACTGCCATTTTGTGTTTTAGGGCCGCCTCCCTGGTGGTCTAGTGCTGTCCAGCTAGTGGTGACTGCTCAGCTGCAGCGCGGAGGCTGTGTCCCAGTGAATGGCTGCCTACACTGCTGCAGCAGGACCTGTGATGCGTCCATGTGATCAGTTTGCAGATCGGGGGTAGAGCCAGAGCTTCCTGTGATGTGACCATGTGACCAGTCTAGAGATCGAGGGTGGAGCCAGAGCTTCCTGCGGTTCACTTCCTGGTGAACTGACTCCCTGATACTGCTGTCTGCTGTACAGTACATCAGGTACAGGTGTGTGTGTGTGTGTGTGTGATCAGATATTGTGTGTG
>WWET01004198.1:54206-65581 GCA_011038615.1 Limnodynastes dumerilii
GATGCAGGTAAGTCAGACAGACTGTAGATTCAGGCTGGTACACTGCGAGGCAAGCAGGAAGGAGATATCCAGCAGATTAGGCAGGGTAACAGGAACCAGGCTCCAACGTGGAAGACAACGAAGTTCTGGCAACGAACCTACAGCTGGCAGGGGTTTAAATAGCCCGCCCCTGCAGCTGATTGGTTCCTTAGTCACATGCTTCCCCGGCCTGCTTCAGGATTGGCCGCGGGGAGTCATGTGATACTTTTCAAGATGGCGGCGCCCAGTGATCCACGAGGACGCCGGAGAGAGCCGAGGGTCCCGCCGCTGGAACTGCCCGACGGTCCGAAGTCCTCTGACCAGGTAAGAAACGCGGCGTTTGCCGCGCTGTGTGACAATACCGAAGGAGAGAATTGTTCCGTTTTTCAGCGACAGCTGAGACTAAAGGACTTTTCCTTACACCACCCCAAACCGATTTCAACACCTTCTCCATTCAGGATTCCATCTACCTTCGATCCTCAGGTCCACAATGCCTCCATAAACACTTTTATTAGACTTGTCAAACCGGACATTTTCAGCACATAGAAAGTGGCTATGTCCACTACTCCAACCTGTCCAAGGAGGAGAAAACAGTGATAAAGTCTCTCCAGAGCAATGAGGACCTAGTAATTAGGTCGGCCGATAAAAGATGCCTATATTACTGAAGTTCATAGACAACTCAGTGACACCACATGCTACAAAGAACTACCCTTTGACCCCACATCAGATTTCAAGCGAGAAATTGATGATATAATTATGACAGCCAATAAATCCAGATCTATCTCAAGCGAGACTTCACGCTTTTTGCGACAGGACTACCCGGTTACTCCAATAATTTACATTCTTCCTAAGATTCACAAGACTCTTGTGGATCCTCCTGGCAGGCCCATAATCTCATCAAGGGGTTCACCGGGTCAACCTTTGTCCCAATGCATTGACTATTTTCTACAGCCTCTAGTCCAAAGCACTACTAGCTTTGTAAAAGACATGACCCACTTCCTCAACTGACTGAAAGATGTCAACCATCTGGCCGGCCGCTGCATCATGCTTACATTAGATGTCAGCAGTCTTTATACCTGTATCCCCCATGATGAAGGTGTTGCTGTGATATGTGATGCTATCACCAATTCAGCCCTATACGATGGGCCCCAAGTCCACTTCCTTGTCAGTCTTATGGAATTTGTTCTGAAGCGTAATTATTTTCTCTTCCAACATAAATTTTTTCTGCAACTCCAAGGCACCACGATGGGGTCTAATATGGCCCCATCGTACGCAAACCTCTTCATGCACAACTATGAAAATATTTACTTGCTTAACAACTCTACTTATTCCTGATACATCTAATTTTATATTCGCTATATCAATGATCAGTTTTTTCTCTGGTCCGGCACAGCTACAGAGCTACAGGTTTTCATTGATCATCTCAATTCCCTGGCCACCACCATCCCTTTCACTCTGACCTTTGACACTAACCATATAAACTTTTTGTATGTGACAATTAAACAATCCGTTGGGGGCTATACCACCGAATTATTCAGAAAAAACAATGACAGGAACACTCTGCTGAAAGCAGAGTTTTCACCCCAAACCTCTAAAGTCAGGACTCCCCTTTCCCCAATTGTTGCGTGTGGTAAGTATCACCTCGGACACCACAATGTTGAATTCGGCCCTTCAAGCTATGGGGGAGCGATTCATAACTAGAGGCTACAAGCAAACTGAGGTCAGAGCAGCAATTAACAGATGCCTGGCCATCGATAGACAGAGCCTATTGGTGACAGCGAAAAGGCAGACCACTAAGAATCTCATGGTTTTCTGCACCACCTTTTCCACGGTCTCCAGTGCCATGAGGGATGCCATTTACAAACACTGGCACATTATATCTTCAGACCCCAAAATTGGACCAACATTACTAGTGCCCCCCCTTATGAGCTACAAAAGAAGCCATAACCTTAAGGACAAATTGGTCAATTTATTAAATTAAATTATTAACTTTACTGGGTAACAAAATATAAAACCAGATGACAAACAACATTAAACAATAAACACCATTTAGACAATAAAAAATCACAGGGCTGACATATGAAACTGAGGATTTTGTGGATAAGATGGTAACAAACACCCACGGGTGTTTATTGGTTAATGTTTATTGTCAGTAAAGTTAATAATTTACATCTGGTCTGGGTCATATATATTTACCGTTTTTCAGCCCAGTGGGGTTTATGGTGTAATATCTTTAATTCCCATTGGACATATACCTATCTTCACTTATTTCCATCCGGGTGTGAGATACCCATTCATTTGCAATAATTAATTTTTCCCTTTGTTTTTCCCATCTATCAATTTGGACTTTCACTTGCTTCCGGATTTCTTAAAGTGTTTCATATTCATCATAAGACTGAAATTGGACTTATTTCCCTGTGTGCTGCTACTGTTTTAGTTAGTTTTTAAGGTACATTTACTTTTCATGTATGCACTGAACTTTTTCAAATATTCACTTTAATTTTATTAATTTAATACATATATATTATATATCTATATGAGTCTGCTCTGATCTTGGGCAGCAGCTGTATCACTTCCAAATAATTGGGTACAACTAGGGTAAAGGAGATGAAAGGACAATACCCATAAGATTAAATGTGCTGTATTAACACATATGCAGAAGAACTTACCTTCAGGACAGGAAAAATAGCTGGTCCTGCTTGAGTTAACCTGCTAGATGATTTAGTGACATGATCTATTAATGCCCCTACAAAACTGCCTGAGATGGGTTGTCTTAAGTGCTTGACACATAGAAGCAAATCACAGTTATAGTCAGATTTTGTTAGCATGGAAATCCAATTAATCCAACTTTTATTTGTAGTTTTGGATTTAAACACACTGACCCCGATCCAGATCTGAGAGCAAATCTGCATGCAGTGTGCGTTGTGCAAATGCACTTGGAAACAAGGCACAGGTTGCATGAAAATCCAGGACTGCGCATATGTGTGTCCAAGGGCGGCTTGGGAAAATAAAGTGGCCCTGGAAAAAATTCTCGAAGTGGCCTCATGTGGGTGGGACCAAATCAACTCTAGGCAGGGCCAATAGGAAAGTAGGAGAGATAAGCACAGTTATAGTAGCCCCTGCCCTAAACCATAAATTGTTAAACTTTATTGCAAATTTATTGAAATGACTAAAAACAATAACACAGTGAACATGACAGGAAAGTGTGTATGAAAACAAACACAAATAGTCATAATGCTGCCAGGCTCTACATTTCTTAATGAGGTATTTCATTCTTAATTAGGTTTATATCACCAAAAAATGAGGTTTATATCTCAAAAACATCTGTAGATATATTTTTTATACATACATAACTATCGGTTATGTGAACTTACCAGCTTTCAATGAAAGCGTCCCACGCTGTACCAGAAAACACATGTCAATCTATTTGACATGTGTTTTTCTGTTTCCCAAATGCAAGCGCAGCATGTCTGGAATGCTTAGCATGGCTGCGCTGATAGAACTAACGTCAGCATGTTTAGCCTTCTAAGCATGCTGCACTGTCTCCGGTGCCTAAAAATAAAAAATACAATGTGCAAAAAACATACATTGACATACATGTGTGCATTAAAAAAGCATTTACAATGGATTATATTGCCCCCTAATGTATTAAATTAAATTACCTCAGTGTATTATACTAAATGTGTATTAATGTAGTGTGTGCTGCATAAATTAAATAAAACATTTTTACACTCACCGTTTAGCGTCATCATTATTGGGACGAGTTGCTTGGAGTTTTTTATTTAATTTATGCGCACGTTGTGTTTACCATCTCTCAGCATCTTGGAGTCCGGGCTCCGGGCTCCATCTGTTGTATTGTACACTTGGTGTTACCATCTCTCCTTGTGTCTCTAGCCCGTGAGTCTATCTCCAGTATCTATTACTACCACTGTGTTCCATTGTGTCAGCCCATCAGACTCTGCTCTCCTGTCTCCTGCATTTTATCTCCAGTTTGTCCCGCTTCCTCCTGGGACCTGTTGTCCTTCTGTGTGCGTGTGTCATCTGCCAGTTGGTCAGGCTTCCTGTGGAGGCTCTTATTTGTCATGTGTTCCACATCTGTGGATATCCACATACCTCTGGTTTCCCATTCCTGTTTTCTGTTATTACCTATTTTCAGTGTGTGGGTTCCAGCATCTTAGTGTGCTCTCTGTGTCGTGCATAAGGATTCCACTTACTTACTTACTATTGCCTGCTCTACTCACTCTGCTCATGCCTCCAGGCCTGAAGACAGACTGGAAGGTGGGGTTGGACAATTTCTTTCCCCACATTGCAAATTCACAGTTGTACTCAATGGGTCTGATCCAGACTTGCGCTGGCTGGCGTTAAAACCTTAAAAGCCGATCTGCACATGCACCGGGCAGATGTTGCCTGGCGTTACGTCCGTAGCTTCAGCGTAGTAACGCTGGAAGGGGCGTCCCCAGCGTTACTACGCTGAGGTTAGTGCAGGTAGGCGGGGGGAGGGTAATGAGGCTGGGAGGGCGGCATTATCGTACTAACGCTGCCGTCCCAGCGTATTTACGCTCCCTTATGCCGGCTGAAGTTAGGGTAGCCTTCAGCCGGCGTAAGGGAGTGTAAATACGATGGGGCAGGGGGAGTGTCAGTCCCACGATGTTACGCTGAGCATTAGTACACTCAGCGCTACATCGTAGGTCTGGATCAGGCCCAATGTCCCATTAATTATTTTCACATCCTTTGAAGCACATGCTATTCACATTTTAATTGTGTAACGGAGCACTTTAGGTTTGAATCAACTATCGGGACACATTTATGGAGCACATTAATTTGAATAATATATGGCACATCGCTGTCGATTATACATTTCATCTTGGATGTCCTCATACCATCTTAAACTTATTCTATCCAAAAACTGAACTAAGAATATTCCCACCTGCTAATAAAACCTACCCACCTGGTCTCTCTATTTCTGTTGACAGCACTGAAATAATACCTACTCATAAAGTTCGATGCTTAGGTGTGACACTTGACTTTGAACTGTTCTTTGTTCCCATATACAATCTGGACCGGATCCAGAACCACGTTCTACAGGTCATTTACGTACACAAGGTGCGTAAGTGACCTCCAGATGTTACGTTAGGGATACGATAGTAACCCTAGCGTAGCAACATTCGTACGGAATGATTGTTTCATATGACCCATTTGAGTACAAATGGGCTGTGCTTCCCCTTCGCCTGCTAAAGTGGGTAATTGGGAGGTGGCACCCACACTGCTGCGGATCAGTGGTCATACAGACCGCTGATCCATGCAATTGCATTAAGGTAGGCTTATGGCAGCGTAAGCTGCTATAAGGCCCGCACAAAAGAGGGGAGTGACAGGGGGCGTGCACTACCCTCTCTCTCTCGGACGGAGAGACCCCCACACGTATGGAAAGCATGCGGAGGGTCTGGATCCGGTCCTCTGTTATTAAATCCTGCTACTTACATCTAAAAAAAACATTTCCAGAATTCGCAAATATCTCACACAAAACACTGCAAAACCCTCTGTTATGCTAATCATCTCCCGCATTGATTATTGCAATTCTCTTCTCCTTGGACTCCCACATAATTGATTAACACAAACTTGGTCATTTTCTTTCCATACTAAAATTCCTCTTAGTTCTGCTACAAACACTGCTGTGTGACTGGAGCATACAGAGCACTGAGCACTTTTATCATACCACCTGTCTGGTCCACTTTGTGATGTATAGCGCTTTCCCTTTTGTAGCAATCCCCGGTGTCCTATAGAGTGTAAGCTTCAGATGGGGCCCTGTTACCAGCTGGTCTTGATAGAACTGTAAAGCGCTACATAATCTGATGGAAGAAACTCATAATAAGCCATATTCCTTTAGTAGATATTTGTCTCTAACATCTATGTCTTTCGGCCTCTCAATTTGCTATCAGCTTCTTTCCCTGTCATGGCTGCATTTACATTGATTGGAAAGCCAGTCAGCAGTCGTATCAGTCCATTATCTATCTATCCCTAGCTATGTAAACCATTTAGCAATATTGTCTATCTTGTACTACGTCCATAGGTGAGCCTGTGGTGTTGCACACTTTGCTATGCTGTTCTTTTAAGTTACTGGCAGCATTAATGGGCATTCCAAAAACAAACACCAAGCACCATTACTAAAAACAGGCTAAACAAATAGATTGATATGTTAACCCATTAAAATATGAGATAATAGAATGGAGCCAGAAAAGGAGTTGATCCATCAGGTGGGTGGTTTAATATGTATTTATTCAAAGTAATCCCAATTTTAATACAACCCAGTACACAGAGCATAATTTAGTATATGGAAGTACCTCATAAGGTTATTTGTCCCATAAATGAATAAATGCTATATAGAAATAAACAATGTTGTGGAAGTATTTTACCTCAGGGGTTTATTATTATAAATGACCTGAAATAATTCTTGCTTCCAATACTTATCGACCTGGTTCTATTTGTGTTCAGCCTTGCGACTAGGAAGCATTTCACATATGATGTCATTCTGCACGCTGAAGTGCTCTCTGATCCTAAAGAATTCTTGTGGTTAAAGTGATGCTGTCCAGTCTTCAATTGCCATCTAGAGGTAAACTGCAGCAATGCCATGGAGAGAAATGGGACAGATCTATGTGTTCATACTGGGGCTGAAAAAACTATAAAACTAGCATTAGATTTGAGAGGTGTTTCCTAGTTTCTAAATTTTCTAATTTTCAGATTAAAATAGAGCTATGTAGAATGTAAGTCCTATGTGCACAGTATTTTCTCTGCATGGACGAGAATGAAAAGGAATTTTCACCACTCACATTACAACGTGATTTTTCTCACTTCTATAATTGCACCTGTTTTACCCTTAAACTC
Source organism: Limnodynastes dumerilii (assembly GCA_011038615.1). Classification (NCBI taxonomy): domain Eukaryota; kingdom Metazoa; phylum Chordata; class Amphibia; order Anura; family Limnodynastidae; genus Limnodynastes; species Limnodynastes dumerilii. The sequence continues at coordinate 61,104 of WWET01004198.1, forward strand.
TGGGCCAGCCCCACTGTGATACATAATAGCTGTAAGCATGTTTGTCCCTGGTATACAGTATTATCATAGTTTGCTTCATTCCCTATAGAGACTAAAGCATAAGGTAAATAAATCTATCCCAAACAATTATTGTTTTGTAGTATTTGTTATACAAAGTTTCTTCAGTTCCATTTTCTAAATGAGGCTTGTTATTAAAATGAAGAATACTGGTATAAAAACATATCATGTATATCATAAAGTTTATGGAACAAGTGATTTGCTAAAAATTCTTGTATAGATTAATAGATTAATAATTCAGCATATTACCACAGTGTTTAAGTGTGGTTAGTGTACAGTGTTATGACATACCAGTAATTCTCTTAATGCTTAAATTGCTAAATTATAAAATTCCTTTTATATTGCTATAATAACATCTGACCACTCAGCTTATAGAATAAAAGAATACACAAAATGGTATATATCTCTGAGTAATAATGTCATGTACCAATAATCTTCTGATTATCAGAATGTACACTTGCACTTCATATTGGAACGATGGACCGGATCCAGATTTAAGATCGTCAGGTGATTTACGCACGCAAGGTGCGTAAATCACCTGACTGAACTGCATGCGCCCTCCAGATGTTACGTTAGGATTACTATAGTAAGGATTACTATAGTAATCCTAGCGTTTAAACAATCGAACGAGCCCATTTGCGTGCAAATGGGCTGTGCTTCCTTTCCGCCCGCTAAAGCTAAAGCGGGCGGGGGGAAGCATGTAAAGTGTACAGGGGGACTCCCACACTGTAGCGGATCAGCGGTTGTACGGACCGCTGATCCGCCCATCGCATTTAAGGCAGGCTTATGGCAACGTAAGCTCCCATAAAGCCCGCACAACAGAGGGGAGTGACAGGGGGTGTGCACTCCCCTCTGTCTCGCGTAATTTCAGACCCCCGCGCACACACGGAAAGCACGCGGGGGTCTGGATCCGGTCCATAGTCTGTTTAGACCTGCTCTTTTCTATTTCCTGCAGTTTCCAGACTTTCTTTATTATTAATTATTATTATTATTATTACTATTTCATTAACCCCACTATAACCTAATTCTCAGAAAGATAAATAATGTAGTCCCTGTGTAAGTATAGGTAAAATTACAGAGATACATACTGCTTTTGGGGTTATAGCAAAATGGGTCTAGAGTATAACATAATATTACAATGCTGATGTCAGCAATGCAATATAAAGAGCCAGAGCGTGCAGCAGAGGAACCCACGAAGAGTACATCTTGCTCCCCCTCCCCTTCAACCTAAAAATGTTCTGACACCCCTGCTGGTAGATAAAGGATCAAAGACTAATAATATCTTATCAGTATTTATATACAGTACAGTTTCTACTGTACTGTATATATGTACTGTTTATGTTATACATGTACTGTATAGTGTGACAACTACTGGCGTAAATAAGGGGGGGGTTGGGGGTTCAACCCCCCCCCATCGACACTAGATCAGTGCAGTATGCCATACCGCCACTTTCTGTGAGTCAGCTCTGAGTAAGAATACAGCTGCTCACAGAATTATCAGATAAGTAAGAATACAGCTGCTCACAGAATTTTCAGATCCTGTGAGCGGCTGTATTTTTTACTCTGAGCGGGCTCACATAAGTGTGTGGAAGCGGGTAGCGGTGCGTAACACTGACTGAGCTGGCTGTGCTGTGGTAATAAGACGTCAGCATGACCTAAGGTCAAGTGCGCGTCATTAGATTGTAGAGCACGCGCCGTGGAGGAATGAACAAGAAGAGACACAGGAAAGGTAAGTTTTCTATAGTGTTCTTTTCTGCAGTTTGGGCATGGGGATTTGGAATGGGGGAGTGGGAAGCCGCACAAGAGAGGGACAATAAGGATGAATGGACACATATAAAAGTGGGGGCAATAAGGCTGGTTGGACACAGGTGGGGCAACAAAGCTGGGTGATCTTATAAAGAGGGGCTATTAGACTGGCTGAACACAGAGAGGGGGCAATAAGACTGGGCAAACTGAAGAAGGGGAACAATAAAGCTGAGTGCACACAAATAAAAGTGGGGGCAATAAGGCTGGCTGGATACAGGTGGGGCAAGGCAAGACACTCTTCTAGGAATAGTGTGGGTGACACGGCAAGTAAACAACGCACACATAGCCAATTTATAGCTTACGCTTGGGATGGCGCATTGTTAGAGACATACAGATCGCATCGCGGGTAATATTGTAGTAGCTATAGGTTTAGGTAGCACAGCATAGTTAGACCTAATAGTACCTAGAAAAATACATTTGCTTTTTGAATTGCCCTTTGTATTGTATACTTGCATTAAGGATTCCATATGATTTCATATATATGGTTTTGATGAGATATAGGTACTGTCACAAACCAAGGTACTTATTTAAGACACTGCTAACATTTAACGTGATACCGCAGTCACCTGGCTTCCAAGACTCCATTGCTAAGGCCTACTCCACACTCAGACTCTGGTTCACAGTACCATCACACTTCCAGAGCACTGATTCTAGCCTGATACATGGACGATGCCATGTTGGACCACATCAGCTGACTTCCCTCAATCAGTCTCTGCTCAGAAATCCAGATCATGTGCCTCCCAGAGCCAATGGGCGCATAGATCCATCTGTGCTAGTACAACAGGTCCACCACCAAGACTGGTTCCTTGGTTCCTGGTTGCTGTGTCTCAATTAGAGTCTATGGACCTGATTAAGAGATTGAAAATAAAAGAGGAAAGTTACTCCTGGGCTACACCATGTTGTTTTCAGGAGGACTCAAGTTAATTGTATTCTTTGCATGCAGGGATATATCTCTGAATTGCCTACTGCACACAGATACTGACCAGCTTTACTATTACAATGTTATTTAGACTTGGAATAGGAAACATCACCTCTCAACTCTAATACTGTTTGCAACAGATGAAACATGACTCCCCTCCAATCCACATGGTTTAGCCCAAGAGTAACTTTCCTCTCTTATCTTTAGTCTCTGAATCAGGTCCTAGGTTATTTTAGTCCTGCAGTCCCACTGCTTCAGCTCTGCTGATTTACTCCTTCAGTTCCAACTGCTTCCACTCTGCTGATTTAACTTCTGCAGTTCCAACTGCTTTTACTCTGCTGACTTAACTCCTGCAGTTCCAGATGCTTCAACTCAACCTCAGCAGTAATCACTACTTAACACTGTGCAGCTCTGCCTTTGAAGTCATCGCTGCTCAACACTGTGCAACTCTGCTGTCACAGTCATCACTGCTCAGTTCTGCTTCGACTCTGCTCCAATCTACTCCATTACTCCCTCTCGTTGCTGATGAATAGAAATCCTCTCAAAACCCCAAGCTTCCTATACCCAACACTCAGACAAACATATCATAAGGGACCTGGACCAAATACCAAAATCCCATAGTTCGTGGTAGGTACTCAGCTAGCGCTAGACACGTCCGCAAGGAACATAAGCAGGAAGAGGCAGTGAGAGGTGTAGGCACAATCAGCTACTCAGAACCTATCAATCTATCTGGTCTCTATTCACCAAACTTATGTGAAAATTCCTTAGTGAACTTGTTCTTGTTGTTTTTTGCTTGTCTCTTCATTCTCACAGTTCCCACATAAATTGCAACAATCTGAATATGGATATATGCATAACATTTTTTGGCTGACATGAACAACACAATGGCATTATGGCAACAGTTTAGGAGGCTGATTCAGAGATGCACTTACACCTTTTTTTTTTAGCATGCAGGGAAATGCATTACTTTTACACATAGAACTAAAATACTGTATAGTATTATGTTTATTCTATAAAATAGAGTTGAGCTAAGAAACTTCACCTCCTAATTTTATTTCTGGTTTTACAATTTAAAGCTGCCTCCCCTTGCAATTCAACATGGCATTGCTCAGGTCCACACTTGCACCTAAAAAAGGTGGAAGTGCAACTCGGAATCAGCCCCTATGTCAACATTTCTTTTTTGCACTTAATACTGCTGGAGCAATACAGCTGTTACGGACAGATAGACTTGGGTAGTTCAGTGAAGTTTATTGCAAGTATATATACTGTTCTGACAGTGCTGAATACAGGAGCACATGGAATAACAGTAGCTGTGAATGATAAATACTGTAGTCAAGGTGGAGGTAGCAGTGAACTGGTTAAACCAGATTCAGAACAATGTAGGAACAACTGGTGTGATATAAGTCCACAGGCAATGCAGGAGCAAGAAATGATTATAAGTCCACAGGTAATGCAGGAGCATGTGCACACAACTGAGACGTTAAAAACAAGCCCAATCCAATTTGAAAAGGCCATCCAAAAAAGCCCAACATTAATTATATAAATATAAGTCCCAATGCAGGAGCAAGAAATGATTATAAGTCCACAGGTAATGCAGGAGCATGTGCACACAACTGAGACGTTAAAAACAAGCCCAATCCAATTTGAAAAGGCCATCCAAAAAAAAAAAACATTAATTATATATATATATATATAT
>WWET01004198.1:74461-89120 GCA_011038615.1 Limnodynastes dumerilii
ATTTATTTATTTTTTAATTTACTTATTACTAATACTTGTAAATACAACAGACCTATCAGAAATCACTGTGATTACAGAAAACAACTTAATACAGGAAATACTGTTGCCATGAAAAGGTAGTTGCAGGTAGGTACGTTGCCTTGGGAATCACACTGGACCCGGACTGGCTGTCATCACTATGTAAAAGAAAATGTGAGTAATCAGAGAGACTGCTTCTTCTATTACGTCATGGTCCAGTTCAGATACTCACATACCAATTGTAGACAGGGGTCAGCAAGTGTACACTGACTGGGCTACAGCTAAACAGTAATACGCAATACACTGTATTTTCCAACACATTTCTATCATATCATTAACTTTTTCAGCAATTTGTGCAAGAGTCCTGGTCACCCATGACCCTGTTGGCGGTTCACCAGTTTGCCTTGGTAATTACTAACAACTGCATTCCAGATACACCGCACCACTCTGATACAGTCATCTAGCCACAACAAAATGGCTAAAAAAAAAAGTCACTCAGGTCCTTACACTTGCCTATTTTCCCTGCTTCCAACACTACAAGAACCGATTGTTTACTTGCTTTCTAATAGATCACACCTGAACCAATGCCATTCTAACAGGATAATCAAATTTATTCACTTCACCTGCCAGTGGTTTTAATGTTTTGTCTGATCAACGTATAATGCATTAAAAACCCAAATTAGAAACCTGGGTGGCATGTATGGCAGTGCAAGCTCTTATTTTGAAGGACTTTATTAAATCGTTCATATCAAAATATCTATTTCAATTTTTGAACAGCTTTATAAAAGAAGATATGTAAATATACTCACTATTAATATAATAATTCATTATATATTTGAAAGAAAACATTAGAATATTACCTGTTAATATTGTTTCTTTGATTGCTTCATTCATTCATATTTCAATACATAGGGAGGGATATATATGTGCTTCCGTGAAGGAGTCAAAGAAACCGTATTGACAGGTAATCATCTAAGGTTTCCTTGTCCTCCAATGGTAGCACTTAACTAAAGGGTATATACCCAAGCAAGTTATCTCACTGGGTGGGACCCCCCAAGAAATTTATAACTTACATCAAAGAAAAGTTTGTATTTCTTTTTCCTATATCACTGTACTTAAGACTTTTCTGACAAACATAGTCTCCGCAGAAGCCTGAACATTTATTATGTGGTGTTATGAAAGAAGTATGGAGAGATGACTATCCTGCTACCTTCTTTCTTGTGAGGAAGATTCAATTTTGCTCTTGCATGTAGACGCTGCCCTGGCAGAGTGAACTTTCAAGTTCTTTGAGCTTTCGAATCCCTTAATTTTGTAAGCTCCTGAGACACAGATTTTACTCCATCTGCCAATCAAGAATCTTGAAGCAAGGCAGCTTTTATTTTTATGTAAGAACGAATAATTGTTTTATTTTCCTAAATAAGGAAGTCCTATACAAATAATTTGTTAATGCTATAAGTGTGGCCATACACTAGCGCGATTATCGAAAATCGCATGGATTCGCTGATAATCTTCATGATTTTTCTAACGTATCAGCGCCATACACTACATTATTTTATTTTCAGCAAAAAATCATCAGGAAAGGTAAAGAAAAAACCCTCTGATTTATCATATACTTTTATAGTCCCGGAAAAATCACATTTGTCCATACACCAAGCGATATTTTTTTTAATTGTCATACGATTTTTGTAAAAAAAAAATTACATAATGGGCTGTCCTGAACATGAGGCAGAGCAAACGTTCACTGCAGGAAGTAGATGTGATAAACTTCCTGCTAGCCTGTTGTTCACTGTTTACATGGATTGGCGTAGGAAAGGTTGCGGAATTATAGCTCTTTCTATAGTTATAATGATCCAGCAGGAGAAAAAAAAAGGAAGGTTTATTGTCGTTATTGTTGGGCAAAGGAATGGCTGAACAAGAGAGAAGCATTCTCTATGTCCCTTGTGAAGGGTCAAAGTCCAGGAGATTCAAAAGTTAAGGAGGGGGGGAAACAGGAGGAGTCTGAAGTTAAAGACTTCATCCCATGTCCAGGGCTGAAATGGAGACCATTGTCCGTTACTTTGACAAATGGGATTACGATAGTATCCAAAAGCCATATCCCAGCGTAAATAGTCGAAAAAGGTAGATTCTGAATAGAGTTATTGAAATAATCCAACAAAAATTTGGTGAAAAACGTCAAAAAGAACAAATCCAAAAATGATCATCAGATTCGAAACGAAAAGAGAAAAAAATTTGAAAGAAAAACTAAGGATCATCAAAAGTGAGTATTTGTCCAAAATTTTGTAATAATGGCATTGGGGTAGATCCAGAACGAGGTACGCTAGCGTATTTATACTAGCCGGTGACGTAAAAACGCAAATTTTTATGTACTGCGCGGCAGATGTTACGCCACGTAACTCTGAACGTACATACTAGCCTAGTATCAACAGCGTAACTGCAAAGGGGCGTGCCATCCATATGACACCCGTAATTACGCTTCGGAGGCGGGGTGAGACATTTAAATCATACAGTATGTGCGTGCTTAGACACCTACGAACGTGAAGGCTGTATGTATGTCAGTAGTAAGTACGTACGAGCGAGGGGAGTGCATAGAAAATACGCTACGCGATGAAACGTTATGGGAATGTAGGTCTGGAACTGGCCCATTGTCATGTTATGATGCTTAGCTGCAATTCACTATTTGCCATGTCCATATGAATACTTGTAATCCAGTCTGTATGTCATTTCATGATGATTATACTCTGTATGCTTTATCATCCTGAGTAGTGATGAGATGTGAGATATTGTATGTTTATTATATGTATATTATATTATATTGATATGTATTTTAATTCAAACTTTTTCATTTTAGGGAAAAATCATCAGACGAGGGAAGACTCCATGGATGGTCAAACAAGGCTGTGCATTAAAAAAGGTAAATTTTTGCATAAAAGTCTATGTATGGATTAAACTGAATGATTTGCTTGCAATATAATGGCTTCAATATTATCTAACAGAAATAACAGATGCACACATAACTGAAATGGTGGAGTGTCAAAACACCAAACAACCTTTGGGTGAGTCTATATCAATGGAGAAAAAAGGTAAATACAGAGTTTGGTACTAACCTGACTGTGGGGTAAGATAATAGCGATTCATTTCTGTGTTTTTTTATTTTTTTTATTATAAAGCATACCATGTTGGATAAAGATTGAGTCTGATGGATCAAAAGTGGCAAAGAAACATCAAAGTGCCAATATTACAAGTAGTGCAAAATGTTTTTTTTTTTATTTTTTATTTGCATTTTAATAGATTTGTATATACTTTGAATAATAATATTGGACTGGGGAAAAATAAATGGGGGGAAAAAAGGAAACTAAAAATACTGGACCGTATTCACAGATACAAGTGAGTTAGGTGCAGACAGATCCGCACCTAACTCAGCTGTCCTGCCCCTAACGTGCCTCCCCGTTTTTAGGTACCTTACCAGTGCCATAGGACTACCTTATCTAACCGTGCGGCGTTTCCATCTCAAGAAACTCCACACGGACATTGCCTCTTACCGCCCCTCCCCTGATCCATGTATGCTAAAAATAAGTATTTTCCTTTTAAATACAATGAAAAATTGCATGTTATATTGCTGATCAGTAAAGCATTTTGATTATTAATCTAAATTAAGCAGCTATCACACTTATAGAGTGCAACTCCACCCTATATAGACCCAATAAGTGATAATTGTATGTGAAGCGCTATGGGACACACAAATAGTAAATAATGAATTTAAATCTATATATGCACAACTTAAATTTTACTCTATTGCAAATTAATTTACTGTGACACACAGATACTATATAATAAATACAATAGAATAAATCTAAATCTGCATATAAAACAATTTTACTCTAGCTATTGCACACTAGTACAGTGCATATTATGTACTGCAGTATTTCAGAATAAAAATAAGGAAAATTGTCCAATTATGAACTTCAAATGTTCATGTGATAAAATGAAAAATATAAAAAAAACTTTAAAAATACACTTAAAAATTTAAATATATATAGGTAAGTATCTAGTGACTTCAAAAGCTTCCAAAAAAAAGTGCTTCAAACTTGATATAAATGTCCAGAAAATCATTATGTAGGTCTACAATGTACTGGTGGCCCACAGGGAGGATTCCTGATAAACCTTTAAATATTCTCAATCCTCCCATCTTTTTCTCCTATTCGTAGTTTTTATATATAAATAGGAGACAAGGAGAGAATAATAAAATCAATGCTAAGTATTTAATAAGAACAAAACTTCATACATAAATTACATGATGAATATGCGAAAAATAAATGAATAAAAAGTACACAAAACAAAATAAACTGAAAAAGTGCTGTTCCCGTACGCCGTAGATATTTAAAGGTCCAACCGGCTCTGACCATAGTACCTGGGATGCGTTCTCAGCTGTGGGACTTCAGGTGTTCAGGGAATCAGAAACTCCTCCATGTGTTTTCCCCCGCCGACATATTTCGTAACATAGGTTCTTTTTCAAGGCGCCTTTACATAAAATTATCCCTTTTTAGGTTCTATTAAAGTCCAGAGTTTTCATGCAGGGCCCATTTCATATGCAGGTTCTATTAAAAGTCCATAGTTCCCATGCAGGGTCTGTTTCATATGCAGGTTCTATTCAAAATGCAGAGTTCCTATGGAGGTTCGTATGTCCTACATGAAGGGATAACAAAATCAATACACACATCCTGTAGATAGCCTATTCTTTGGGATAAAGAACAATAAAGAAAGGAATGCATTTTCAATACACATCCATTGTTTTGTATACAATTGCCCAGTGTTTAGGTGTCAAATATGTCTGGCTTCTTCAATACAGGACTGGAAACAAAAAGAGAAGGAACCGGCAAGGAGTCAAGTGGGATTTGCATAATCACGCCTAGAAAAGTAATAATGTCACCAGAAATTTATCGACGAAGATCTCACGATTATTGTGAAATGCACATATACTGTGCGTTTTTACATTTTGTCGCCTGCTTTTGTCCTATTTAAATCAAACACATCAAAAGATCAAATAATCATTCAAAAGGGGCTCTTGGACAATCTGTGCAAAAATTGTTACCATACACTGCAACAATAATTTGGTCGATCATCCAGTAACTGGAGAATTGGGCCGATAATAACTCTAGCGCATGGTCAGCTTTAATGATGAAATTTGACTTCGGCTGAGGACTTAATGATGGCAAGGCTATTTCCTGGATGTTTTACATTGTCTTAAGTAACTCACAGCTCTACACCTTCCATCAGGTTTGTTTCTAGGTCGCTGCACCGAACTCTCAGAGACATGAAGGTAACCACAGCTGCTGCAGCAGGTCTCAAGGCTGCACCCACCAATGTGTGCTGTTTCCTTAATCCACAGTCAATTTTTCTGTCCATATTATTCCTAAAATTGTTGGCATTATTAAGAGGTAATATACTTTTTTTTTTTTGCAACTGCTGTATAACTTTGTGGACAATCTCCTGTTGAAATTGGTAAATCTTTGGCTTTTCACGTTTATCAACACATCTGTGGATTACACAAAAAGAAGATCCTGCAGCTTTAGCCTCCTGAATATTCAGTACGTTTTAAACTGGGTCAGGAATAAAGTTGATGACTTCTTTCACAGATTTTAGTAACCCATCCTCAGACGATATGGATTTCTCTGAAACACCTCTAGACCCTTGTTGGTCGGAGGTGTCCAATGCCTTGCTTATCACGGTTCTGCTTCTTTATAAAAACTTTTTTTTTAAAAAAACACTCTTTGGTTACCGAGGTGTCAAAGGTGTTTTTATCTGCCAGACATATGGGAGGGAGGCTGTAGTTGTTACTTTGTGGCACAATCTGCGCAAGTAGATTCTGAGATCTCTTCCAGCAGTATCTTATAACAAAATTGACGTGAAATCTTTTGCTTTTATTCTGATTAACTTTAATATCTACAGACATTTTATCTTCACAGGTGTCTGACCTACAGGAAAAAACTAATAACTAATAAATATACATGAAAAGACAGAAGGGTAATAACCACAGAGCTTATCCAGATCTCCTGGGCTGGGACCGCTCCTCCTCCATAGAAAGTTTGGATAATTACACCTGCAGAGACTCAGGTAAAACCATAATCTACATAAGTGTGTGTCTTCTAATGTCATGTAGCCCAGTTTTCCTGCAGGATTAACCTGGGCTAAAGTAAAATGGCAGTGCTAGTTTTCCCCCACAGGGCCTGTTGCCATAAAGTCCACTTCTATTTACCCTCAAGCTAGTTGGAGTAGGTATAGTAATGCATACTCAGAGGGGAATGCATGCCAAGAGGTCTGTTCTGCACCTCTTTGCTCCTTCTGGAAAGGGATGCATAGAAATATTACATGGCTGTCTATTTACCAAGTATCAAGAAGCTAGGGGTGTGACAGATGGCCAGTTAACAAAATGATTCCCCAGTTTACATATACTAAATAGAAACTCTTTTAGACTAGAAATGACAATATTTGTTCACAATACACGGGCATTACAAGATCTTAAATGTAACAGAACAAAAAAACACTTTCCAGAATCCATGCTTGATGACACCCCTATATAAATGCCTACTGGGACTAATGCATGATGCAAGCATCTTCATAGTGGACACATATTAAAGCGGGTTACACACTACACAATTAGCCTGCCGATCAGATAATAAGTTGTTAATCGACCTGATAACTGATAGTGTTTCTGCTGGCCAGATTCATCAGACCGTCAAAACGATACAGAAATCCTTTGCAGTGTTTATGCAACCACCACTCTTTTGATCCCATTAGAATAGCACCGTGGGGTCAGAAGAGCTCTCCCCTGAGGATAGGATGTACACGCTATATCAGGGGTTCTCAACCCGTGGTACACGTGCCTCTGTCAGGTGGTACGCTTTAACGTTGTTTAATATAACAGTGACAAACTTAAGCTGATTTTCAATCACATGTCAGTAAAGATCAGTTTAAGCCCACAGCCTTGTCAAGCTAAACAACATTACAGCGTCCAGCCAGCGGATGTCTTCAACAGGGGTGGATTAGCAATAGGCCTTAGCGGGGGCACGGAGGCCATCTCATCAGGACACCACATCATTTTTATTTTTTTTTAATCTTAGCAGATCAGAGCTGCTGTGTCCTGTTCATTGGCTCATTGCAGTTCCTGTACTGCAGTGGCCTCTCTCAGGAACACATTTCCCTTGAGAGGCCTCCGCAGTACAGGATAAGAATTGCGCCAATGAGAGAGAAACAGCAGCTAAAGAACGTTCGGCACCTGAAGGCTGCAACTAGGGGAGAGGAAAGAAGAGATCGTCTTACAGTTGCCAGGGTGCGGTCCCACAAAGCAACAGGCAGCCCATTGCAAAGCTGCCTGTTGCTGAGTGGGGCAGAGGCAGCCTCCTGGTAACTGTAGGAGTATCCCTCCTTTCCTGTCTCTGCGGGGCTGCTAACTGCAGGATCTAACATGTACAAGTGTGTGTGTGCGCGTGTGTATGTATGTATGTATGTATGTATGGAGTGTACTGTGCATGTATGTGTATGTATGTATGGAGTGTACTGTGCATGTATGTGTATGTATGTATGTATGTATGTAGTGTACTGTGCATGTGTGTGTATGTATGCATGGAGTGTACTGTGCATGCGAGTGTATGGAGTGTACTGTGCATGCGAGTGTATGGAGTGTACTGTGCATGTGAGTGTATGGAGTGCAGTGTGCATGTGCGTGTGTGTGCGCGTGCAGAGCCACCGGGGAGGGGTAATGCCTTTCATAGGCCTGCACTGTTGCTGATTTAAAAAAAAAAAAAAAAATTAAGTTGTCCTTTTTTTTGTTTATTTTATTTTATTCATTTAGAAACGCTGGCTGCCTTTATGGAAATAGTAGCGGCAGCTTGCACTATACAGCAGGGGTTGTGGCATGCAATAGCAGGATTGACACTGATTGATGTCTATGATCCACCTATGAGTAGCTATACTATGCTGTTCATAGGCAGATCAGAAATGTCTATCAGTGACAATTAGAGAGCTAAAGAGATGGGGATGGGGAAGATTAGAGGCAATACAGAGAGAGGGTGCTGGGATAGAGAAGGGATACAGGGATAGGAGAATAAAGAGAATGTGAATGTATTTTGATTCCGCTGGAACATGCAACTCTGGATAGGACGCAGGGAAATTAGCCCTACCTGTCCCCCTTTTAGTCGGACCCGTGTAGCACAGGCCGCAAGCCTCTGCTACTTAATTTAAATAGGTTTTTAAATGTAGAATTTAAAAACCCATTTATATGGTCTTACAGCCGGCACCTTAATGCCTGAGCATAGTTTTTACGCAACTATGCTGGCATAATGTAAAAAAAATAAAATAAATAAAAGTAATAAAAAAAAATGTATTTAAGATTAAATTTTAATCTGTATTAAATAAGCAAAACATTTTTTATTTAAACTAAGCACAAGTAATTTTCTATGTGAAAATAACCTGTGCAGAACATTTCCACCATCTCTGAGATGGTGGAAACGTAGCTCGTAACTGCAGGGACTTTTCCATGCTACTGCGACTATTTAAATGAGAAAAACTTCCATTTTCTCATTTAAATATATTGGAACGTTAAGTGCACACAGTCACAGACATATGGACAGCCTTTAAACCATGTAAAACTGCTTCAATAAATTGAATATTTTTGAAGGTGGTACTCAACCTCATTTCTTAACAGGAAATTGGTTCTCACCCAAAAAAGATTGAATACCCCTGCGCTACATACAGGGTGAGTTAGCCTGCACCTCATTTGACACCAGGATATTCTAGTTTTATCCCTGGTCTACCATGCAGACTTAAATTAGTAGTTTATAGGTTATAGCATGTGTTCAGTGTTTGTTGTGATGGTCAATATAATCCAGTGTCTATCTACAAGCTGCAGATGAGGGGGCTGCATCTCCACCTATTCCCTTCCCCTCGTGTCTACAGGAAGCTCTGGCGCTGTAGTATTTTTGGGTGCCTTCCAAAAGCAGTGAGCCTGAAATCTCAGCCCGTTGGTGGAGAGCACTGGCCAGTTGTGGCCGGGATCCTTAAGACGTTTACACAGACAGGAGTCTGCAGCTAGAGTGTGGACATTGGGTCAGTGGGCATCTTGGGGTACAGTGACTCCCCCAGCTCTGCAGAAATGACCTGGTGGGACTGTATAGATTTCATTGATGCCTTGAGATTCTTATAGAAAAACTTACAGGGACTGGCAGTTACTGCTGTGTTTTGCGTATTTTGTAATATAAAGTTAACTGCTTTTGACAGCCAGTCAATCAGTTAGCTGCAAGGGCCTCCTTGAAGGGATTGACAGAAGATCTGTGCAGCCAACCAACTGCAGGGGCCTCCTGTGAATCACAGCAACCCCTCTCTTCAACCAGGATTATCAGTCCCATCAGGAAAGATGAAAGGCACTTTTTCTAGTGGTAAAACATTCTGTATATGGAAAGCTTAGGGCAAACCTAACCAATGTTAGAAAGTCAACAAAGGCAAACATACATAACTTTTGTAGTAGTTTTAGTATTTACCTATCATATTAACTTTTCATTTGCTTCCTGATGAGGGAGAGGAAGTATATTAAAATCAGTGTACTATAGGTAGAAATATGAACAAAATCATATAAAATAAGTTTCATCTCCCTGTTTAAACTCTTATCGTTCTTAGGTGAGCATGCTTCCTTAACTCCCAAGACTGCATCTCTGCTAGATAAGCAAAAAGAATTACCCACATTTCCCTATAATACAGATGTAAGGGAGTTTTCCAGGAGATAACAAGCTTCTTCCGTCAAGTGCAATGTAAAATTTATGTGTTAGTCTCCCTCCATGTACGTGTACTCTGAATGCATTTGGCATTAAGAGACTCTGCAACTGCCACCCAAAGGCTTCAGTATAAGATGTTAAATTATTCAAAGAAAAACACACACACAAGATGTTTTCGTACAGATTATATTGTGGGAATACATAACAGTACCAGGAACATTAGCCTCAAATCATTGCATTACAGGTACAAGAAAATATCTGCTGTTTCAACTGTTGAAAATGACATGCATGGATTGATGGCCAGTGCTGCAAGCCTATAGAGAAAAGGCAGATTACTACTAACATCTAGCTTCTGAACATGAGAGTTTAAGAGCCATTGTGAAAGGGTGACTCAGCCTTTGTCAGACAATGCATAGCAGAAAATGATATGCTGTTGGACAGTAGCTATTGATCAACCACATAAAGCAATATTTCTTATTCTATAGAAAAATAACAGATTACTGATCACAAATGCTTTGACATCATGACTTGCTGCAATATATCTGCTAATGTGCTACATATCACCACAGAGATAAGTATATAAACAAAATTTTTAAGTGTAGTTTAAATACAAATGTCATAAACAAGGCCAAAACTTAACAATTTTGAACATCCAAAGAAAAAGAAAATCTGATTATTGATCTCTTTACTACAGGTCACTAAATGTAAACTGTATTGCAACCTTTACTGAAATGAATTCAAATTCATTGCCCCTAAGTTTGTGTGATGGAAATCATGGTTGCATGTTCGAGAAGGATGCGGCATTGGAAAAGACAAATATAAAACCTTTTATACAATTACAAACCGTAAAAAAAAAAACAAATGTTTTCATTTCAAAATAGATTTGGAGCCATTAACAACCACTTGCTACAAAGGATAAAGGAATATCCTAAGAAAAAGCTTTGCTAGTCTTTAAAAGGCTGAGTGTCCCTAGCAATAGGAATATAGTGTTATGACAGAGACAAGTGAACATGTATAATGAAGTGAACAGATATACCAAGACAACAGACTCGGATACATGTAGTGTATAAAAACCTGGCACCCTGTTCACATTAACCAAAAACATAAAATGCTGTCAACTTGAATACAGGGCATTTTGTGGCTGAAGTTCCAATCACAAATATGAAAGAAAAAAAAAAAGAAAGAAAGAAGCAAAGCGTGTACATTTCCCCATCTCATAACATTCTATGGTTTTAAGCAGGATGGCTAAGATCTTTTATTTTGAGGGTCATAACTTAAATTTGCAGAGATCAAGCAATTTCAGATATAAAACCGTTCCACTTCTGCCATATAAATTCATTGAAGCAGCCCACAACACACCAGCCACCTTATCAAAAACAGATGCAATATAAAAAGGCAGCAGGGGTCCAGACTCCTCATTCCGAATATTCTAAGACCTTAAAAAATAAAAATGAAATAAAGGAAAAAAAACACACACATTTGTCCTTTGCTGTACTCTGATATATGTGTTTTCATTTCATGGAAGATTAACCTTTAAAGGCTTATATCAAGACTTAAAACAGTTGACCCATACAGATCTGCATTGAGAATGTTTTCAGCAAATGTCACTTTATAGCAGACTAACAGACTACTTGACTGACAGCGTATTTTGGTATCTTTAAAAACAAGTTAAAAAAAACAAAACATTTACAATGAACAACGATTATGTGTACAAAAATACTTTATCATTGCAAGAATATTTACATATTTAACAATGAATCGCTAAGCCTATTATCTTTGGCTGCCACACTTTGTAAATGATATAAACATGGAGTAGTTATAATGCATGTGAAATAAAAGGTTTGTTATGACGTCTGTACATAAATTTCATAATAAAGTAGGAATAATTCTGAAGATATACTTTGTGCATGCATCATTGCAGGATTAACTCTGACTAGGGTGAAATCATGATACCAATAACAAAAAGCAACAGGGGAAATCACATTAAGTTTTGCATGTCACCTATTGTGTAGACAATATTATTAATTGATTTAGTTGTGTCTCATAAATGGATTGGCACACCTAAAAGAAATGATGTAGCCCACACAATGACAGGTATAATTTAACCAAGAACTTAAACAGAGAGGACCTTCCTTAAAGAGCCAAGATATAATGCAACCCCCCCACCCAAATGTAGAATTCTACACAAAGTTGAACTGGAATGTCTGCATTTTGCAAGCAAAGTACCCCAAATAACATGTTCTAGAAAATACACTCCAGTAACTGAGGTACGCATGCCATAATAAAAATAAGGTGCAAATTGTGAGTACATTAAACTTCTCTACATGCTGTGGGTCACATGTAAAATGCTCAGGATACTTGGGTTGTCTTTAGGTAGGCCCCCTAATTCTATAGAAAATCTCTGCGTTTTTTAGAACATTTGTGTTTGTATGGTAATATCCAACATACCACAGATTGCTGGATACATACACACATACATACATATATATATATATACATACACACACACACATACGTATACACATATGCATACACATACACACACCGGGTGGAATGCTACACTCAAAGAATAAGAATGTTGTGCAAAATGTGCATTGAAAAACAAAATGCAGCAAGAGACTACTTAGTATCAACTAGGACACTAGTAGACATGTTTTTAAATGTTCATGACCTCAACAAAATTACACAACTGCATAACACATAGTGAGTTTGTGCTATTAATGCTTATATTTTTTTTCCATTTGCTTAGTGTCCCTTATATATATTAATGTTTTTTTTTTCTAGCATTACATCATTTTGCCAGCTATTTTCATTAGTAGTGTGCACTATTATAGGCATTTTGGGGTTCACAGTGGTTTGTGAACCATTTCATACTGTAGTCTAGTTGTCATTACATTTTATTCTTCTGACATGTTTTGCCTTATGTCTCAGAAAAATGTAATCTGTTGCCGAAACAAAACAAACTAGTAACAAGTATTAAACAGAATTATCTGCAGCTTCTGTTATATTAGGTTTTCCTGACTTTAGTTGAGATTCAGGAGTCATAAGTTTTATGGTCAGTTATTAAAACTTTCTCTGAAGATAAAAAGGAGACCGCATGTACGTTAAAAAAAAAAAAAAAATGTAGCATTCATCAATTTTATAGCAAAGTAGAAAAGAATCAATAAATATATAATCTGAATATATCCGCTGAGGATATGCCTGTTGTGCAAAAACAATTTTCTGTCCTAGAGCAACACATTCATAAGGGGGGTGTCTATGACAGCGCTACTCAGTGTCATAAAGGTAAAGATGGAAAACTATAGCTCAACTTTCTTTGGGCACGAAGCAATTCATTTTTTTTTATATTGAATAAGATAGGACTTATATTGAATAAGATAGGACATTTCCAGGTCCTAATTCATGTAAAAAAAAAATTTATAGCCACATGGCATAACTGAACAGTGGTTGCTGTCTACTAGCAGCATTGCAAGTAATATCGAGGCACAAAAATTCAAATAATTGCACTGCAAGTAAGCTGCATAAACAAGGATTCACACTACAAGATTAATGGTCACTATATGCGACTATAGCACAAAATATTTTGGAATAGATCAGAAAGTAGAAAAAGGTGAGGGGGAGGGGTGAAAGAAATGAAAAACATAACAGAGTAAATAAAAATCATAGCAGCTAGGAGCTTTGGATAAAGCAGGAAGATAATGGAAGCTGCCCATGCCTAGAAGAGCCCATTAACATTGAAGCAAGACGACTTTCTTGGACTATATTTTCTAAAATTTGACTAACTGTCATTTTCAAGTTCAGTATAGAAAACAAAAGGAACCCCTTGAAATGGTTTAAATGAGCTATCTGTCCCAGTTGCCATTAATGCCCTTTTACAGGGTGTCATCACAAACATTAGCAGGTACACAATTTTGCCAAAAATTAAACTCTACTATAAAATAGAAATTCTCAGATTTCGTGATCTTGGAATGTCTCTATGGAAATTTTTACGTTTAAAGACTTGCTTCTTTCATATATTCTTGCTAGAGCTGGTAAAAGTAAGGCTTTATATATGACTGGTGGTCAGTCTCCGTTCCAATGTTCACCACCAGAGTAGCATTAAGTCTTTAATGTTTATCACAGTACATATATATTTCAAACTGTACCATGTGCATGATGATGAACTTAAGTTCAGTAGTGGATTGTTGCTTGCATGTATGCATGTATGTATGCATGTATTTATTCATACATATACAGGCCCTGCATATATTTTAATTTAGTTGATCCACTTGAGGATGATCTGCAAGAGTTAACATTAAAAATGTTGCTGAATATTTAATTCAGGTACAAGACAGGATGCTGCATAATCATCCATTGTAACCAATTCCTCAGTGAGTCAACGGATTCATCTTGTTCTCTGACGCGTATAACTGTAGAAGCGACAAGTGCTTACATAATGACCGATCCAAGCTACTTAGTATTTTGCCTGCCTGCATTCGAATGCAGTGGCTGTTTGCATTGGTCCACTCAACGTGTTTGTAAACAAACTTATTGTAGCATTTTTGGCCATGGAATAGAAACTGAGGTAGTCAATACAAAGTCAGACTAGGTTTTTTGGACTAATTAGGTTGTTTCCTTGTAATCGCCAATATTTGGAGTCCTTCTCAAATCACAGTCCTGATCACATGACCTCAGGCAAGGTCTAGAGATGGCACATTCTTCTGCCTTTACTGAAGGTGCTACCTGCTGATTCCTTAACATGGTTTTCTCAAGGACTTGTACAGGATGGTGGCAGAAGTGAGGGTGTGTTGCAGGAAGGTTGCCATCTTTCTTTATATTCCAGGATGGACAAGGAAAGGTATCTGTAATGCAAAGGTGGTTTAAGTGAATAAAAAAAA
>WWET01004198.1:95246-106664 GCA_011038615.1 Limnodynastes dumerilii
TATTATTATATTATTGCACAGATACTGACCAGCGTTATTATTACACTGTTATTTATCACCTCTCATCTCTAATACTATTATATTATTATTATATTATTACACAGATACTGACCAGCTTTACTATCACACTGTTATTTAGACTTGGGATAGGAAACATCACCGTTCAACCAGGGGCGTAACTAGAACTTTGTGGGGCCCATAGCAGATTTTTGAAGGGTCTCCCTAACTTAGGTCTCTGCGATATATATATATATATATATATATTACACACACATATACACACACACACACACACACACACACACAGTATACACATTTGTGCATGTGTGTGTGTTACAGTGCCACTATAAAGTAGTAAAAATCTAATGTATCTTATGAAGTTTTCCATCTTTAGAAATTAGTTTTATTTTTTTAATCTTTTAATTGAAAAGTAAAAGCAATGTCGCATTAGATAATCACAGTACTAACTCACAACTTTAATTCACTGTAACAATTAATAGTTCTCACTCTCACTCTCACTCTCAAGACACAGCTCAACCATTTCTTTATCAATGGAATGCAAATATATATGCTTGCATTCCTATAAAAAAAATAAAAAAAACTCTAACTGATCCAATATTTAAGAGACAGCAAAAAATATAAATGAAAATAATCATTAGAGGAAATAAATGCCTTACCACAGATAAAATCTTCAGAGTCCACGCTGAGCAGCGAGCGCCCTGAGAGCCAATCAGGGTGAGCACAGCTCACATTAACAGACTGCTGCAAGCCACGGTCAATTAACCACTGGGGAAACCACTTTAGTTGACAGTCACAAAGCAAATTGCTTGTGTTGAGGATTCTGCAGAAGAGTTACACGTTTTATTAGCAGACAAGGAAAAAAGCTACATATTTTGCAATAATCGGCTATACAAGAACACAAACATCAACACATTAGTAAGTACTTGTGACATTCAAGATTAGGACAAGATGTTCTAGGAAAAAAGCAAGCAAAAAAACCATGCCCAAAATACGAAGCTCAACTTTTAAACAGAACATGCACAAAGAAAGTCAAATAGTATTTATGCTCCATTTTTCTTTAGCACAATGCAAACCTAATTACAAGTATTGTAGTCTACAGTCAATATGTAAGAGACAGAACAAGTGGAAATGCATATAATTAATTAATAACGTATAAATATACACATTAAGCAATATTACACTTACAATTCGTTGAATTTCATATGAGAAAAGGCATTTTCTTGTAGAGACATAATCGCATTATTACCCAAATCACTGTGAAGAGAAAATAATGGATTGTAAATAATATACAAACAAATGATGTGGGGGAAAAAAATAATCACATTTGAAAAAAAAATAAAAAAATAAAATTGTGTTTAGTAAGTGAAGTAGTTCTAGTTATTATACATTACATGTACAAAGTACATTGGTTACAGACAGCGTATCATTTTAGTAGGAAATGACCATACTCTTTAGAAGCCCGCTAATTTTGGAAAATTGGACAGCATCACTGCCTTACAACACGGAACTCAGTTTAACAAGGGAGCTAAATGTGTCACCATGGCTCAGACATTGGTTCCAAATAAACTATAGATCAATATACTTTGTACTATAAAGGAAAGACTGAAGAACATTGTAACCGTGCAAAGTTGCGCAATATATCGCCCCGTGTATTAAATCCAAGTTGCAACAACAATTGTGTATTCCCTTATTAGCCAAGAAAAACTGAAAGGTTTTTATGATACACATATGTTTCTCATTAGGAAAGATTTTGAAAAGATTTATCTCCACTTAGAAATGAAAATGCATTACATTTTTACTGTGTTTTGCCAAGTGCACTCACCACCTACAAACAAAAGTTGAGTCAGCACACACGAACAGACCCTTGAGCTAAAGCACAACTAAACACTGGCTTAAATTATCGTGCAGCATGTTGGGAAACATTGTTTAGCAGCATCTTGACAGCTGCAGTTCCCCTAAGCTCTAAATGTCAATAATGACTTCTAATAGAAATGTAGAATTGGAAATATTTCAAAATGGTTCTCCCTTGCCAGTAGCATTTGATTGGTTGCGATGAGGTCGCATGAATTCGTTAATTTATCAAGCTCAAACCACCACAAATATCTCTGTCTTCAAAAGTTGCATACCCATGCTCAATCTGATTACAGTAAAACACAGAGAATTGCAGTGTTTGACAAATGTAAATTGTCAAATACATGTAAATACTTACAGATGCTGTAGTTCATCCAGGCCTGTGAAAGCTTTCTTTGTGATGGATTTTATCTTGTTACCTTGTAAAATGCTGAAACAAAAGTGTAAAATCAGCAAACATGTCTGAAATGAAAACATACTGTTCCATCATGCAAAAACAAAAGGAAAGTAAAATATTTGATAGTAGTCATGTCCCTTATGCAATATTCAAATACAGTGGTTCTCAACCTTTATACACTAGAGAATCGGGTCAAGTACAACTGACCAATCCCATTCTATCTTCATTGCCCTCCCCTTATTTCCTTTGTTCACCTACATCCCTTCTTCTACCCTGGTTATGATCCTGCTATTAAAAGATCAACTCTTTAGCATTTACATATTTTCTCAGACCCAAAGTTCCCTCTTACTATCTATTACTGCTTATGTTTAGATATAAATACTTCTAGATGCTGTAAGTCCTTATCTAACCTAGTTGTCCTGCGTACCACCAGTGGATTACAAATCATAGGTTGAGAACAATTGTTGCAATATATGTATAAGAGAAAGCTGGGAGATTCGCAGAAAGGTACCAGATTTCCAATAATAAAAAAACTAAAGGTTACAAACTCTGTTAACACAAAAAAATCTTATAGGTTGAAAGAATTATTATAGGACTTGAAAAAAGAAATATGTAACCTCACTGAAATCTAAAACGAAAAAGTTCATTTAGTTTTAAACAGGCAAATAATAGTTGTTTTAAAAGGTAGATAAGTGTTGATGGGCTGACTGGAGTGAAATGGTATTATTAATATTCAAATACTTGAAACAGCATTTTTTTTTTTTAGTAATCATGGTACCACCTACTATACTTACAGAAACCAACATCTTTCATTATTGAGTACTTACAGTGTATGCAGCTTCAGGAGGCCAGCAAAGGCTTCATTTGAGTCTTCAATGGCCCAAGAGATTTCATTATTTCGAAGATCCCTTTGCAAAACAATAATTTTAGTCAATGTGACAGGAACAAAACAAAAAGATCAGTATGGATTTCTTGATAAAATATTAATTTCAACTGAATATTTCTTAGTTGATATTGCAAGGTATAATAAAGGTATGTATTATTGTGCATAATATATTTGTAACTAGAGTATAATTAATTCTTATTTAAATTATTCAACAAAGGGACTCTCTTAGTGATAACGATCTGGTTAACACTACTGAAAAAAAGATTTGCAGAGAGGAGAAACACCAACTTCCTTGTCTGAGTGAGTTGGGAGCTCATGCTTCGTTAAGCATCAGTGATTGGAGCCCTGTTAATCAGTGCTGCCCTCCCGTTTGTGAACATCTGATGACCCTGAACTGCATAGTCTGTCTGTCATCTGTTCTTACACCCTTCCTAAGCAACAAAAAAGTCCTAATTAATGTATTCTTGTTTCCTTTGATGCGGCTCTAACTCTCACAGATTAGTTTTAATTATTGCATTAGAAAGGTTGCAAAAAGGTTAACAGAATATGAATGCATTCAGACACTTTTCTTGGATAGTTGGAAGTATAGAAAGAAAAAAAAAAAACTTGGATGAATAATTGGGAAGAAGCCGTAAAATTTCCAAACGCTCACTAGTTTTAAAAAGTAAAATCAGCATCTGTTGTGAAGACTTTAACAGCATGGCTTAAGTGACCTGATTTAATCAAGTCATACATAAGATTAGGGACCAGACTCAGTACTTTTGATACTAGATCCCATACTGAAAACAACCTTCTATGCAAGCGAATGGAATGCTGTTGCAGGTGTCATACCTTAAAGATTTCTGAACCGTCCACACTTAGAGATAGATTGGAAGTCTGACTAGGTCAGCATGCATTGGGTATGCCTACACTGTTTACTATTTACATCCATCACCCTCACACTAATGCTTACACATGCCTTGCCATTTGAAACAAATCAGAATACAATGTATTCAAGTTTGGATCTTGAGGATCCAGACCCATTCCATCACATGCACAAAAAGCAGGCATTTTTTTCAATTTATGTCTTTTCGCAACCCTAGATTGGTTCTCAATGCTTGGATGCGGTTTGTAGAGCAGTTTTTGGTGATTGAATAGCTTTCTACATGTCTGCAAGCTCTTCAGACGTTGATAACACAAAGGTGGGATGGCCAGATTATTTGGTTAACTTTCCTATTGGCTATCTTTACATGATTGTGAGAAAAACCTTACTTAAATAAATCACATTCCAAATTGTAAAAACTGTGTTTAAGATGTGTTGCATATTAATTGGGTAGGTAAAAAGCACATAAAAAAATGTTTAAGCCATTATAATAAAAATCTGCCTCAAAGCGGTGAAAACATGGTGACTAATAGACATTCCTGACATATCACAGCAAAAACTTCAGCCCTGCAGTAATCTCACCCATGTTCATTTATTCATGTATGACTCGTGTATAAAGCCTAGGGCGTATTGTCATACAGTGGTCTAAAAAGAGAGTTTATTATCAACATAGCTTTAAGCTATATATCTATAAACAAAGTAAATGCTAAAACATGAAAAGGCACAAAAAGTTTGGCTATGTGAAACACACTCATGGACACAGTTCAGAGCTATAAATTATTATTTAGTTTATGGTGTTTAAGGTGCCAAAAACTGGCTTAACCTTACAGAATACAAAATGGTGCTTTCCAACATAAAACACACATGTGAGTCAGACATAGGCAACCATTGTCCAATTCCAAGTGCTATGACACAAAAATTTCAACCATGCTTTTACAGGTACCAGCTATCAGTTGGAGCATGATGGGAGCTGTTGGTTCAAAGCAGATATAGTGCCAATGAATGTCTATGCCTGGCGCAAACAATAGACACTTTGCATCTAAAAGATAACCATTAAATTACAACACAACTTAATTATATGTATTCATTTTACATTTCACTATTCACGTAAAATATTAATCTGATTTTTTTTATTATATTTTTAAAATTGTCAAAATCATAAAATCATTGTAAAGACATTTATGGAGGTAATAAAAACAAATTCTAAAAACAAAAAAAAACACAAATAAATTTTAAACTCAGACAAAACTCTAGAAAATATTAGGCTACTTACAAAGTTATAAGATTTGCAAGTCCCTTAAAAACACCTTCAGCCACATGATTTATCCGGTTATCCCCTAGGTTCAGTTTTTCCAGTGAGGTCAGTCCAACAAATGCAAAATCATCCAAACGGTTCAGTTGGTTGTCTGACAAGTCTCTGGGGGAAGCAGAAGAAAAATATGCACAATGTCAGTCAGGCAGAACAGACTGAAACAATAGTGCTACAATAATTAAACAGAAAATAAGAAAATGAAAATTTAGTTGCAACATAAATGGGAAGGGGAAAAAAAGCACTTCAATGGTACAATTATAATGGGTATTTATATTTACAGAATGACTGTGAAGTAGTTATGGATGACCAACTCTGACAACATAGCAAATGTATATTATTAATTAGCATTAACAAACATACATTTGCCATTTAAGAAACAGAAAGAGATGGAGTTGAAGTTAGACACATTGGACAATGTCATATAATACCACTAGACATCTTCCTGGATCAAGTCCAACTTTACAACAGGTAAAATATATTACCCCTCATAAACAATACATTAAAACCCTACAAATCCACATCTTTGTAGGACATGTGGCTGGCTTTTGTTTTTATGCCTATTTTCTGATTTACATCACTCTTCAAGAACCTAAAATGGTTAAATTCAGGAACTAAAAGACAAAATAAAATCCAAAAGAAAAAACAAACATGGTGGTCCTCAAAGTATATTTCTAAAAGTCAATTGGGCAGCAATGTGAAAGAATCTGGGAAGCCCATCTTGAATGATTACCCAGTGGAGTTATTAAATGTATGCTATTTATCACAGTTAAGGATGGAATGGCACCCAGATGCAGGAAAGAAAGACACAGAGCTGGAATCTTGCACAATGTCCCACGAATACACATACAAAGTGGAATGCACTTGAACACTTACAGATCCAAGAGATTCTGGCAGAACTCCCACGCATCTGGACTGATCCTCTGCACTGAATTTTGGTTCATATAAAGTTGCTGTAAAGAACGCAATCCATACAGCCAGCCTTTGTTAATGTCTGTAACATTGTTGTATTCCAACTCACTGCAGAAAACAAAGAAAGACCATTAGTTAGGAATAATAATAAAAAAAATAAAAATAAAAAGCCTTAAGGATGGGGGGTGTCAATCCTTTATTTTGAAAAATAAAGAAGCAGAATCATTCTACTCACTCATGAAGCTCATTGACTCATAAAAAACCAGAAGGGCATGTCAGAATAGATGACAAAATGAAAAAGGACACACAATTACAGTTATTACTGATTAGGTATAGTTTGTGGGAAAATCAACAGTAGAGGTAGATATTACAATAGTATTCATTTGCTATCACATTTCATATTTTGACTTTCAACCACACAGTGTTAAATAATCTCAAGCTGCTGCTGCTAGCAAGCACAGCTGCCCCAACTTAGTCAGCTTCAGTTGTATTGACCAATCAAAGGTGATGGCTCAGGCTAAAGGGTGTGGGTCGCCCTTTTTTTTTTTTTTAATCGATTGCTTCTGACTTGCTGAAGAGATGCAATCGATCCACTGAAGACCAAAAATGCAGTTGCGAACAACGATTAATGTAACTCCAACCCTTATCCTAATCCTTACCCTAACCTTCCATTAAGCTAACCCTTAGACTCCCCTCCCTGTAGCCTAACCCTAAGATTCCCCATAGATAACTACTACCTACAGACTCCCCTATAATACTCTCCTCTCCGGTGTGGCAAGTCTGTGCCAGCAGTTTCCGCTATTTTCAAAATAGAGACAGCAGAAAATTAGCTTTCAGCTGTCTTTATTTTGGAACCTGCATTTTCGAGGTGGCGACTGCATCCCAGTCTATTGACCAGTTAGAGATATAATGGGACAGTCCAGTCCCTATGTGTTCAATCAAATGATACTATGTTGATTAAGGCATGTTTTTACAATTCTGATCTATACACTGCAAGACTTAATTTTAGTCTTTAGATTTTTAACATTTTCTTAATAAATGGATTACTTACAGCTGCTCCATATTGTCCAGTCCAAAGAATGCCCCATCCATTAGTTTACCAATTCCATTTCTCTGCATTTTTAAAGATTTTAAGGAGTCCAACCCTTGGAAAGTTAAACTTTCCACAATTTGGATTCGATTGCGCCTTAACTCCCTATGAGAATAAAAGAAAAACGGATTTTAAACACACTGTTATTTATAAGAGCCAGCAACAACTTAATAAGGTTTAGAAATAATGGGCCGGATCCAGAACTACGTCCGTCTTCCATAGACGGACGTAATTCAATAAACAATAGCTACTGCGCATGCGTAGTAGCTATTGTACGTAATCTGCGTATCGTTTCGATACGTAGATTGCGTATATGCGGTCTATATACGCAATCTATGTATCGAAACGTTACGCAGATTACGTACAATAGCTACTATGCATGCATAGTTCTGGATCCACCCCGTCATCTTGTTCAATCTAGCCATCTTTTCATCTTGTTCTATATAGCCACCTCTCCATTTTGTTCTATCTAGCCACCTCTTCATCTTGTTCTATCTAGCCATCTCTCCATCTTGTTCTATCTAGTTACCTCTTCATCTTGTTCTGTTTAGTTACCTTTCCATTTTGTTCTACCTAGCCATTTCTCCATCTTGTTCTATCTAGCTACCTCTCCATCTTGTTCTATCTAGCCACCTCTCCATCTTGTTCTATCTAGCCACCTCTTCCTCTTGTTCTATCTACCTCTTCATCTTGTTCTATCTAGCCATCTTGTATGCGGTCTATATACGCAATCTATGTATCGAAACGATATGCAGATTACGTATAATAGCTACTACACATGCGCAGTAGCTATTGTTTATTGAATTACGTCCGTCTATGGAATGCCCCAAAGCCCTCAGGAACCTCCAGAAGGATTGACAAGGACCATTAAGTGTCAGACAAAAAATGATGATTAAAGTTTATTTAGAAGGCTCCACAGCGCTGTACAAATAGCAGGTATAAAATAAGTAAAATACTCACAGGTGCTGCAGGAGAGGGAGCTTTAAACTCTTTGGGTGAATCACACTAATCTTGTTCCTGTTCAGTTTTAGAACTATTAATGATCCAGACAAGTTGTCTAAGGACCCAGCTTCCAGAGTAGCAATTCTATTATTGCTCAGGTTCCTGAAAAAAGTGATAACAAAAAATTTGGATATATGTCTCAGAATCTGCTGACAAAAACAAAAAATTTATCTCAAACTTACATAATTGTCTAAATCCAGCCAAACCATTACTGAACAGAACCTCCACCCCAAACAAAACCAGTAACATCGGCCCGTATTCAGAGTACCGGACATATAACATACACGTCCGGTGTTTAGCGATTTTTACTACTGCGCATGCATAGTAATTCATTAACGTAATCTACGTAAGACCACATTTACACAATCTATGTAAGAAAAAGATACGTAGATTACGCTAAAATATTACTACGCATGCGCGGCAGTAAAAATCACTAAACACCGTATGTGTTATACGTCCGGTACCCTGAATACGGGCCATCATGATTAAGATGCAGAACCTGCCCACTTTCAACAGAACAGACCAAATGCCTTAAAGGGTTTTCGCTTTAACAGCTGACTGACAGGATACCAATATAATATAAACTGCCCATACCACTAACTGAAATATGTCCTGTTGCACAGAAAGGGGGGATTAAGACTGAAACGGAGATTTAAGCCTTGGGCGAAACATCAAAAACAAGCCCATAGTTCTGTAAGGTGTGACAATATTGTTGTGTCTTTTGAGGGAAGGGAGTTATCTTGTCTGTTCAGAACTGAGGTCTGTTAAATAGCAAGATTAGGATGTGTTTATTATCCATTAAACAAACAATCATGATTACTGATCTTTGAACATTGCAAATATAGTTGAGCAGTTGTTTAAACACTGTGGCATTAAATGGTCAATTGCCCTTTTCTGTTGGTTTTGCTGGGAAGTTTATTTAATATATTTAAAAGGTTTCAGTAACTTCAGTTCATTTAAAACTAAGAAAATATTTGTGGGGCCTCCACAGTCAAACCTGTTCACCCATAGTACCCCCCCCCCTTCCAACTACTCAGTTCTCCTCTTTCATCTGGTGTCATTGCTGCAAGAGGAGACTGGTTGGTGCTGAGCCTTACCCCCCCCATCCATCCCACCATCCATCATTCCTTTCTGGTTGGTCCCTGCAATTTTCACTTCCCTGGCATCTGGGGGGCATTCGCTTTATTTCTGCCTTAATTTACAGTCATACCTGGCTCAACACACTGGATCTCACTGGATACACTTGTCCTGATCTCTCACGCAACTCTTTTCGATACATTCAGCTCCACCATTTCCTTTATTCTCTCCCCATAACCCATTTCTCAGCCTGCCCTTCAGAATTTGAAGCCCTCTGTCTCTCCTTGCCCCTCTGTAAGGCCATGATACCTACGATATATAACCTCCTTTTGATATCACTACTTGGTCCTCAGGACACTCACAAGAGCTGGAGAGAGCAAGACCCAAGTTCCCCTTCTTTTGCAGACACCTGGGAAACCACCAGATCTCAGGGGTCAAAGTTTTCCATATCAACAAGGATTAAAGATAACACATACAAAATCTACTACAGATGGTATTACACTCTCAGCCCTCCTCCCTGTGATGAAGGGTGTGTGGGAAGCCCAGTACGTTCATTCACATCTGGTGGACCTGCCCAATGATTCCTTTCTTGTGGGACAGCGTTTCTACCCTCAAACTATACTATGTCCTTCCCAATCCCTAAAGACCGCTGGATCTTACTTTTGTGCTTACCTGTACAGCATATCAACATACATCCAGCCAAACATATTTCTCATATACTCGAAGCCACCAAATGCCTTATAGCCAAATGCTGGAAATCTCCTTTAGCCCTACGATTGTCAGCTCTCACTGCTTTTGTCGGGTTCGTCGCAAGAATGGAAATAATCTATCACTTCCACGATCGTGGTCTGGTCCTCTTTGGCTAAATATACAACCCAACCCCCCGCACCCCCCACCCAACCTTAGACGAATGTTCCTCCCTCCTCTTCATATTCCATTATAAACAGAGAACTGGAATTAATCTAACCATCCCTTCCTCTTTTTTATATCCTCCCTGCCCAGTGGCAACCCTGTCCCAACATCCTAACCCTGTTCCCTCTCCCAAAGGAGCCAACAAAGTATGATATCTCCTGCCTCGCACCTTCTATACTAGTTACCTTTTCTTGGAGACTCCCTCCTAATCCAAACCCCTCTTTCTACCATCGTTTGATATGTTTGATGATCTTCATTCTTTTAGTCTACTGACCTGTCAATAACGGTCTATTTACCTTGTAAACTGAACATCTTGCTTTAATAAAGAAAAAGTTAAATAAAACTAGGAAAATAAAAACATCTTGGAGCAGTGATGGGAAACCCAATACACTTTAGGAAACATGGACGACCCTCTAATATTCCAATCAGTTGCAAAGTACCCTAATCTTGGCAACCCTATACATAGTATAGACAGACAGACAGACAGAGATACCTATTCAGGTTATGCCATACAAGCAGGCATCTTATGGTATAAGATAACAATAAATAATAATAATAATAAATAATAATACTACTACAATACTACAAATGTTTTAGCTAGGATTACAATGATGCATTTTACCTAAATTACCAGAATCCTTGTCATCTATGGTGAATTAAAGCAAGCAATAAATGACTTAAGCTGGCCAAACACTAAAGCGATTATTGGGTATTGGACCAATTATTACTCTAGCATGCGGACAAGATGGATTTTTTTTTTTACAGGTGATGAAACATCCCAAAAACTATTGGGTCCAATTATTTTATTGTTTGGCTCTCTAAACAGTTATTGGAACCAAGCTAACAACATATTGTAGTGGCTGGGGTTAAATAGCATCCATCTTGTGTAAAATGCAGGCTTGACAGAGAAGGATTTTCACTTTAACCCAGACAGAGACATAGGCTAACTGCATAGGTCTCCTGATGAGGACGCTCAGCTAATCAGTATACAGAGGCCACATGGGTCTCCTGCCAGGATTATTGGTCCCCATTTTATCAAGAATTTATTAAAGCATTACAATGTAATTTATATTGTGCAGTCTCAGATGCTTATTTTTTT